>BCGM01000003.1:824239-941739 GCA_001599275.1 Wickerhamiella domercqiae
GCTTCAGGCTCTGCTTCAGGCTCTGCCTCGGGCTCTGCTTCAGGCTTGGCTTCAGGCTCTGCTTCAGGCTCCGCTTCAGGCTCTGCTTCTGACTCTGCTTCGGGCTCTGCTTCGGGCTTTCCTTCGGACCCTTCGCTTATAAGCTTGCCAGGGGCATGCGGCATTTCGTCAGAGTTTTTGGCCTCGCTACCAATATCGTCATCATCTGATTCGATCTCAGAATCAGATACAGGTTCGCCAAGAGAGCGTAATTGCGACTTGTATGAGGATTTTTTATCCGCTATATCATCCAATACGATGAGTAGCTCATCAAGTTCCGACTTGGTCTCATCAAGGGCCATTTGCTTTTCGTCAAGTTGGCGCTGTTTTTCCTCGAGGCGGGCTTCCACCAGGTCGCCTTTATCATTTTTCTGGGATTGTTTCATTTGCGCCTCGTGCCTTTTGATAGCTGAAAGCTTGGACTTCACAAGCTCGAGCTCCCGTGCTTGAGTACGTTCTCGGTAGTCGCGGTCAGTTACCTCGCTGCTAAGTCTCGAAACCTCGTTCTCAGCAGACCTAAGCGCTGCTTCCAGCGTTGAAACTAGTTTGGTTGACTGCTGATTCTCGCGCTCAACGGTCTCAATTCGTCGAGCTACAGACTCCAGATCCGCGATCCTTTTTTTGGCTGCCAGAAACTGTGCTTCTACATTCCTTTTCTCCTTGTCACGGCTTTCAATTTGCTTTTCCGCATCGAGTAGTCGTTTTGTAGCAGAGCTGGCTTCTTTGGCGGCTTGCTCCTGTAAGCGCTGAAGTTGAATTAGCTCGCGGGTCATTTTGTTAATCCCTGCTTCAGCCTTCTCCTTTGCCTGTCCCAAACTCTCCGACTTAGCACGAAGAGAACTGTGAGCCTTTTCCAGGTCTACCCATTTCGAGTTCAGCGCTGCGAGCTCTGCCTGAGTCGACTTAGCCTCTTTTTTCACAGATTCAAGGGCAGCTGAAATCTCTTCTTTCTCCTCTATAGCAGCGTCTCGAGATTTGAAAGCGTTGTCGCGTTCTGCTGATGCGATTGCTTCGACTTCAGCAGCTGAGGCTGCTCCGTTGCGAGCAGTCGCGAGTTCAGCAGAGATCTGCTTTACTTTATCCTCCGCTTCTCTGAGAGCTTTTGTGGTATCATGGTGTTCCTCGTAAAGCTCATCGTACATTTCAAGAGATATGCGAGCTGTCGGCTCGGCATCTGGTGGTCGGTCTAAAGCATGTCTAATTCTTTGAGCATTCTCCTTTATCAACAAGACAAAAGGTGTCAGCAAAAGTGCCTGGGGAGTTCCTATAGCACCGCGGCGTGGCTGCTCTAATGGATCGTCAACATCAAAGTCGGCGAGTTCCGGACTCTGGCGGAGCCTCCTAAGTTGCAATGCATATTGGTCGCGTCCTGGGGTGGTAGTGAGCAGCTTATGAATCTCTTCACGAGATATTGCTGCTTCTCGCGGGCAGAAGAGATATACGGTACCCAGTAGTGCTGCAGCGCAGCTCTCTACAAGGGGATGATGTTCACCATGAGATGCTGTCAAGCTCACGTACGAGATTAGAGTCTGCAAGGCACTGCTCTCGGCAACAAACTCTGCAGTAGCAGCGGTATCGTCGTGAAGCCAGAGAGTTAAAAGTTGAATGTATGCCAACGAGACAACAGGTTCAGCACCCATGCTCAAAGCAGCCTGGAGCTGCGAAGCCACTGCTTGCACTAGCGAATGGGGTTCCATACCGAGTGCCTCATCCCCAATGACGACCTCACGTAGTTGATCGTGAGATGTCTTCAAAAGTCTTGAAGTGATGCTGGCTGCAAACCACACTCGGTAAGGATCGAGACGATTGGCATCCGAGTAGTCGGCTAATGCAGCAACCAAGTTAACGAGAAGGTCATTGTCTGACGTAGCTTCTTGATACTGTGCGGTTTGGTCTACAATGAAAGAGTGGGCAGCTTTTTCGTTATTTTCTAAAGCAGACGATAGTGCAAGGCGAGCAGCGGCTCTGAGCTCGAAAAGATGAGTTGAGCTGAGCGATAATGCCCATCCTAATAATGCGTGGGCTACTGGCATCACTTTAGGTTCCAGAACTACCGTGCGGGCTAGAGTGAGATCATAGTATGGCACGTCAAGAGATAGCATCTCAGCCTGGCGGGCTGGATTGTCAGCACCGAGCGCAGCAGCACTAGTCAATGCAGCTACACGTACATTAACCGGAACAGCTGGCCCAAATGCCAGCCTCAAAGCTGCAACTAGAGTACCCACACGGGCCAACGCATTCTGGTTCTCAGGAGTGGCATCACTACCAGAAACCATAAAGAGGTCTGCGATCTGTAGAGCTGTGACGACGTTGGCTCCCGTATGATTCCCGCCCTGTGTCACACTAGCCCAATCGGCATCAGCAGCCTCTTCAAGTAAACTCACGTAGCTAGTAAGGCCACCGGATTCTACGAAGAGCTTCTGATTAGACACATTATACTGGAGCAGAGTCCAAATCAGACTAAGGCAATCTTCCACCCCTGCTGAGCCGTATATAATGCCACCTTCTTCGCCAATAACTAAAAATGCCTTCTCGAAGACACCCTGGAATGCGAGCATTTTTTGGAGATCGCGGTGATCAGCAGCTAACCGGCTCAGAAGCAAGATGCCTTCATTTCTCACCATATCCTGTGGGCTATCTAAAGTCGACACAAGCACAGTTACGCCCTCTGGAGACTGTAGAACAGCCTGGCAGGCGGAGGCTGGGCGATGAGCAGCTACAGCCGATATCAGCTGTAGAGCATAGACGACTAGGAATGGATCAGGAGCAGTCGATATGAGGGTGAACAGAGTAGCCATTACTTTATCGTTGTGAGAGACTTGGTCTGCAAGCCACAACGCAATGTCATCGTCTCCAATATTCATGTTTGCGGTATTACCGGCATCCTGTTGACGCAACAGTGAGATATACCGTCGGTTCTGAACGCGGCGCCTGGCTGGTATGCTCCCAAACAGAATAATTAAGGTCTCTATAGTCGCTTTCGCAATTTCGGGGTCACTAGACGCGTCTCCTCCCATCACATCGAGCAGGCCACGCAGTCCAGTTGACACTACTAGCTCACGGTGCTCATGAGAGATTCCCTTAAGGGCGAGAACTGCTGCAAGTCTGTCCTCAAGCAGTAGGGAATTTTGCAGCCTGTCACATAACGTGACTATCGTGGCCTCGGCCGACTGCTGCTTTGGCTGGGACAGCAGTCGCAGCATGCTTACCTCTTCTTTTCCTCTCGTTAAGTGATTGATGGGTGATACATCTCTTACTGTCTCAGTTGTCAAATTTGAAAGAGGTCAAGCGCTGTGCATCAATATTCACCTTAAATTTTCAGTCTTGGCCCATTTCATCGACTCCATTAGGAGGGTGTAGACGTTTCTCTGCTCACAGCAAAGAGTTATTTAGTATCGAGCATAGAAGAGTTGTTATCATTTTTACAGCATCGTAATCTACGGAAATTTCAAATGATGTACAGCAGGTAAAATCACACCGATCATTAATTTTTTGTGTAACTCTGTGTCCTTTCCGCCAGTAGTGCTTATAGTGGATCCAACTCGCTTACAACTCTAGCCGCACTTAGAGCTCAGGTCTCAAGGTAGTGTGGGCTCTAGTGACTCTAAACCCGACAAGAATGAAATCACTTACTCCGGGTCATCAAGACCTCCTGACTGATGTTTCCTGTGATTTCTATGGGCGAAGAATGGCAACGTGTTCGGCAGATCATACTATTCGCGTTTTTGACCGAAGCGACGAAGGCTCCTGGCAACTTCTAGATAGTTGGCGTGCTCATGAAGCAGCTGTCATCAAACTCAGCTGGGCAGGGCCGCAATATGCATCGGTTTTGGCATCTGCATCGCACGATGGAACGGTCAAAATCTGGGATGAGAATGTCGACGAGGCACCGCTCTCTGGGCGCCGCTGGCGCCGAAGATATACTCTTTCAGAATTTCGCGGACCTCTATATTCTGTTGCATTTGCTCCCAATCCTGAGGGTCTTAGACTTGGGGCAATAGCTGCCGACGGGGTACTTCGAATTTACGAAGCACTCGACCCAAACAATCTGGGATATTGGACATCCGTGAATGAAACACCACTTCTAAACCACGCGGTAGCTCGCCAATTGCAATCAAGCTTTTCTCTTTCATGGTCGCCATCTCTTGCCTACGAAGACTGGCTAGTAGTTTCCGTACTTGAAGACGCAATGATATTCCGACGCGATTCTGCAGGTAAGTTTGTTCGCGTTGCCGACCTTCAACAGCACCACGATCTCATTCGAGATGTTGCTTGGGCTCCTTCCGTTGGTCGCAGCTTTTCGCTTATTGCAACGGCCTGTAAAGATGGCTTTGTACGCGTATTTCGACTTGAGCGTCGTGAGCCCTCACAGGAATCTACGCGTGACAATGGCTCTAAGATATCCCGCGAGGTCGATCACGATATCAAGCTTGTCCACGAGGCGGGCGACCACAATGGTGAGGTGTGGCGTGTCTCTTGGAACGCTAGTGGTACTATTCTTGCCTCTGCTGGAGATGATGGTAAGGTACGGTTTTGGAAATGTTTATTTACGGGATCGTTTCAATGCATGGTTGAAGTCGACGGCGACGTCTAGTTCCGTTGGCTCCAGGCGGGAGAGGTTTTCTTACATAATAAGAAAATTTCAAGCAGTTCGCCCGCCCATGAAGGTCATTACCGCATTGAGTGGCAGCACGCAGCTGAAGGTGGTCCAGTTTGGGCGCGATGTGGACACTTCTCTGCCTGACTCTTTACAGCCGGTCATAGAGTCATATAATCTTGAGGCAGGCCCTGTCGATAAGCTCCTGGAGGCATCTGATGACCGTGTAGCTTGTGCCCACAAGAATGGCGTCATAGCGACATACAAGCTTGGAACATTTGACATCGTTCGTAAATACACAGCTGATGCACGCAATGTTGTAGGTTTTTGGATGGTGGACTCTCGATTCGTCGTGATCGAGTCGAGCGGCAGGGGACGGGTTTGGGATGAGCAATCCGGTGATCTGGTTGGAACGTTTACTTTGCCTGGTGAATTTACAGTAGCCGTAAATAATCCGCAGGAGGAGGATGTTTTCATGTGCGCTGGTATTAATGACCTGCCTCAAGTATATCTCCTAGACGCCGAATCAGGCGAAGTAACATCGTTGTGGAAAGCTAAAAACCCAAAGAATACTCGCATAGACCTCCCTGAACCCAACCTGGTTATTTCTGCTGCATTTATTCCATCGGAGTCTTCAGAGACGTACCGGTTCACTGTAACTACGAAACATGGCCAAGTCCGCATCTATGACACACAGCAGGGTCGTCCTACACATATGCTCAAGATAAGCCCGCGCCCACTTTGGGCAGTTAAGGCTACCTCAGCCACGCTGGTTGTCGGCGACGAAAATTCACGTGTAGCTCAGGTCAACGTGCCGGGTCGCAATGATAAATTGCGGCTTCTCGCAAATTACGCTCGCGTTCAGGGCTCGACGCGTGCAGTTGGAATCCACAATCATTTCGTGGCCGCGGGCGGTCTTGATCGTTATGTTCGTGTATTTGAGCTAGAATCACGTCGGCCTGCGGGCAAAGTTTATGTCGGAGCGGAAATTCTGGACTTGTTGTTCGTATCAGACGATATTGAGGAACAGGAAGCCGAGGACAACCAAGTTTGGGAACAGATGGCCCCTGACGATACGGAGGGCAACTTAAATCCTTCTGCTAAGAGAAGACGTGTCGGGTCACCCTTGTCACAACCGTACAATGAGAAATCTCGTAGCTCTGATGAACACACAAACAGCAGCGGAGATGAAGAGGAAGACGAAGACGAAGAGGTAGATAATGAAGTCGACCAGGAAAGTGACGATTTTCAAGGATTTAGTGATTAAAGTGTTCTATTATTATTATTTTAACTTTCTAGACGGTTTTGCTTTTGATCTCGCTTTTTCGACCGCTGTTTATCACGCTTTATTTGATTTCTGCGATCTTTGTGGTGGTTGCGCTTCGAGTCATTGGGAGCCTCCGGATGTGCAACCGAGTCAAGAGCTGTAACGCTTGGCTCTGGAATTGGCTCAGGTGTAATAATAGTATCAAGTTCGCTGTCGGTGAGGCGACCATTACTCCCTGACGTATACCGCCATTCGAGGGCCTGCTCACGTTTTTTATCGACAGAAAAGTTGCGCGCCCACCCCTCAATTTGTTCATCGGTCCAACCGATCTGATTCCGGAGAGATTTCCGGGATGCCGAGCGCCGTTTGTCTCGGTTAAATATTTCTGGATTCATTTTCCATGCTTGGAAAAGGACAGCTTCTTGACGCCAAAGCTTCTTATCCGCGGTGCTCAGCACCTCAAACGGAACGTCAAGTTCATCATCCGGATCCTCTTCCTCTTCAGTGGCCAAGGAGAGACTCAGGGTCTTCTCCATATGTGTATTCGTCGGGCGCCGAGGTTCACGATGAGCCTTTGGAGTAAGCTCTCGAAAATGCCCTCTCTCTTTAGTGATTTCTTGCTTCTTCTGTCTGAATTCATGCGAATCTGGCGCATCCAGCACGGTTTGAATAGCCTCCTCGACTGTAGAGGTTCGATGAAGAATATCTGTTGCCTGCTGAATAGAGAGCTGAGGCATTATAGCTCTCAGCGATTCCATAGGTCCTTTTGGTGCATACATCTCAATGATACGAATGGCTGCAGCAACGCTTGGCTTCCGAAGCCGTCGAAGAGACTTGAGAATTTCTAAACTGGACAATTCCGCCGCAAATCGTGGTGCCATAACCGCTGCAACAAGGGCTCCTAAGGGCATCTCATTCCCATCTATGGTGCGTGAGCTAAACAGTCTTGTAAATCGCTGAGGAACTCCTCGAGGGAGGCTCTCTAAGTATTCAGAAGTCGCGGTGCCGTTAAGTGGCCCGTATACCTTGATAATGTTCCATAAGGTCTCCACTGACGAGTTCACAAGGGCACGCATTTGAAATATAGCAGCGAATACAGCCTTTCGGAGGTCCTCTGCGCCATCCCTAACAATGGGAGACGTGGGATCAGCAGCTTCTCCGAGGTACCCTCGGCAAACGTTTACCAAGTCGCCATTCAACGCTCCTGTCGTTACTGCAGCACCTATTATGTCCCCAAATATTGTCAAGACCTCTGTGAGCTGGCCGCTTTTCTCCAAATCGGCCAAGGTCTGAGGGTCGGGAAATATCATCCCTACTCGCAGCCAACGTTACTACGCAGTCCCCCACCTCCTAAAAGCTACAGGTAATATGGTAGATCGTGGGGGCGGATACGAGAGTTTTGTTGCTGGTATATTTTCTGGGATAACCAAACTAGCTGTAGGACATCCTTTTGATACCGTGAAGGTACGCCTGCAAACCAATAGCGCATTAAAGGGACCCCTCGACTGTCTCCTACAAACTGTCCGTAAAGAAGGTGTATCAGGATTATACAAGGGAGCTTCGCCACCTCTCGTAGGATGGATGATAATGGAATCGCTCATGTTTGGTGCTATCACGAACTATAGACAAGCACTCAAGACACACGTGTGGCCAGAGCACCCAGTGCTGCCGTTTACGGGCAAGATCATGTCGGCAGTAGCCGCAGGCTGGACCGTTAGTCTTGTAGCAGCGCCACTCGAGCACGTCAAAGCTCTTCTTCAGGTTCAATATGGCAAGTATGGTACTAGGAAGTACACTGGGCCTATCGACTGCGCCCACAAGCTGTTACGGGAAAACGGAGTACGCGGCCTTTGGAAAGGACTTTTTGCCGCAATGCTTGTCGGTACAAGCTTTGCGACATGGTGGGGTACATATGAAATCGTCAAGGCACAGCTCCAAACTCGCACGAACCTATCAGATGTATCCGTCAACTTTTGGGCAGGCGGCTGTGGAGCGTCAGTATTTTGGATCACTGCATATCCATTTGATATCGTGAAACAACAGATCTTCGTGGACAGCGTTTCGAACCCCAAGTACCCAACTTGGATGTCCGCCGCTCGAGCTGTGTATGCTCGCGGTGGTTGGTGGGCATTTACACGAGGATTTTTACCAGCATTTTTGCGGTCGTTCCCGGCCAATGCTTCGGCTTTTGCAACCTTCGAAACGTGTATGCATTTTCTCAAGTCACCCTGACCTCGCTTTACAGTTGAAAGATAGTTTTCAAGTTTATAGAATATGTATATATGTGCAGGAGCGGGCTACCACTTGCCTCTGCTTCCATGTCTTTTGCTAGTTGAGCGACCGCATACTCTGATTCTGATTCAATTTCAGTGGACACTTCTGTAATTATTTATACTATTTAAATTGCTGCATTAATTTCTGTTCTCGAAGTCGGCGGACGGACAGAGCGTTGCCTCTACTAGACAAGTCCGCGGCAAAACGAGGGGAATTGACATAAAAAATAGACACGCAGGCGGAAAACGTGGCGGATCTAGAGTCTATATGATTTTCTATACCTTCTCCAGCAACGGGCGACTCGATATCGGCAGCTTCTGGGCGATGCTCCCATCAGACATCTGCCTACTCGCCATTCAGCCCTCTTTCACGCAACGCAAGGCTGCAACCACTTGAAAAACGTCAAAACAACTTTGTTCTAGCCGCTCTCTAAATCGACTACTCTCTGAGGGTCGGGAAATATCATCCCTATCAGTAGCCAACGTTACTACGCAGCCCCGCACCTCCTAAAAGCTACAGGTAATATGGTAGATCGCGGGGGCGGATACGAGGGTTTTGTTGCTGGTATATTTTCTGGGATAACCAAACTAGCTGTAGGACATCCTTTTGATACCGTGAAGGTACGCCTGCAAACCAATAGCGCATTAAAGGGACCCCTCGACTGTCTCCTACAAACTGTCCGTAAAGAAGGTGTATCAGGATTATACAAGGGAGCTTCGCCACCTCTCGTAGGATGGATGATAATGGATTCGCTCATGTTTGGTGCTATCACGAACTATAGACAAGCACTTAAGACACACGTGTGGCCAGAGCACCCAGTGCTGCCGTTTACGGGCAAGATCATGTCGGCAGTAGCCGCAGGCTGGACCGTTAGTCTTATAGCAGCGCCAATCGAACATGTAAAGGCTCTCCTTCAGGTTCAATATGGCGATCGCAGCACTAGGAAGTACACTGGGCCTATCGACTGCGCCCACAAGCTGTTACGGGAAAACGGAGTACGCGGCCTTTGGAAAGGACTTTTTGCTACAATGATATTTCGCACAAGCTTTGCGACATGGTGGGGTACATATGAAATCGTCAAGGCACAGCTCCAAAGTCGCACGAACCTATCAGATGTATCCGTAAACTTTTGGGCAGGCGGCTGTGGAGCTTCCGTTTTCTGGATTACTGCATACCCTTTCGACATTGTGAAACAGCAAATCCTTATTGACAGTGTTACCAATCCCAAGTATCCGACTTGGATGTCCGCCGCTCGAGCTGTGTATGCTAGGGGCGGTTGGTGGGCGTTCACACGGGGATTCCTACCGTCATTTTTGCGGTCGTTCCCGGCCAATGCCTCGGCTCTGGCAACTTTTGAAGCATGTATGCGTATTCTCAAGTCACCGTGAGTCCGCTTGACACGGAGGAATGAGTTCCAAGTCCAGATTAGATGTGTATATATTTACAGAAGTAGTTATCGCTATGTTTCTATTCCCACGGCTTCTTTCGCTGGGGAATCGTGCGCTCCGATGCAGACTCGATGCCAATAGGATTGTCTGGTATATTTTTTATCCCTGGAACCGGTTTACCTTCTGCAATTAGTTTCATAATGTCTGCATATGATGGATCATCACATTGCTCAGCGTGGTGCTTTCGTGCCGGCTCCGCAGAGGGCGCCTTTGTACCCTTTTTACAGTCTTGTTCAACAGAGACAGCGCTACTCTCCTCGAAATTAGACTCGTCACGGATCATTAGATGAAATCCAGGGGCTGCTATGGGAAATAAGTGCCGCAGAAATTGCAGGGCGTGGGTAACTATGTCTATTACTAGCGACGAGCAGGTGCTGTTCGTAATGCACGGGAGTGGCTGATTGTAGGGCCGGAGCTGTACCCGCAGTCATTAGATGTAGATACTTCTGAGATTTTGTGCGCAATATTGGAATAAAATGT
Source organism: Wickerhamiella domercqiae (assembly GCA_001599275.1). Lineage (NCBI taxonomy): Eukaryota > Fungi > Ascomycota > Dipodascomycetes > Dipodascales > Trichomonascaceae > Wickerhamiella > Wickerhamiella domercqiae. The sequence goes on from BCGM01000003.1 coordinate 834,345, forward strand.
GAATCACACAATGTGGTCTTACCTTCGATTTGATATATAGTACACGCACAATTTCAACCCATAATAAGACATATATCCAACTCAAAAATGACCCAGCAGCACTCAGCGCCGATAACTTGGGATTAGACAAGGAAAAATCAAGCAGGAGCAACAAGTTAAACTAGATAATCAAGGTATAGATCATCAGCTGGAATAGAGCTATGTGGGAGCTACGCAACATCGGTATTCCAATGAGTGAGACATAGTGAAGTGCTCAGTGCCAGGTTTATACATGATTCTGATAAATTTCGTACGAACTTACATCAATTGAACTCTAAAACTGACCATGCTGGAAGCGAATCGATGCTAACATCAGCTTTGCTAGCATTAGCTTTGAGAAGTAAGTTGCAGAAGACTTCTCGCTTCGTGACCTTAGTATCACGATATTAAATGTTGATCATGCCAAGTTAAAGTGGGAATTATATTCGCTAAAATACATTCCAGAGTCTCCGGCTCCTGAAGAAATTGAATATCTATCTGACGTTGGATGACTGGGTTGCGCGTGTAGGGGTGAATAGCAGGGGCGGGCCGCTCTCCCTCCAAGGGATATTACTCAGCATGGACTATAACGAGCTTCAAGGACGAAGTGTGGGGTAACAGTTCGCTAGCAGCACCTGATGTCGGACAACGTAGCACATGCAATTGCTGGTGCCGGAGGGGGAGCTCTCGCCTCTATCGTCTCATACCCTTTAATAACTCTGAGCACACGAGCACAGACAGAGGTCCTCCATGCTGACACTTCCAAGAAGGGGTCTATCATAGCAGCTGCTCGAGATATCGTCAAACGCGAGGGAATATCCGGCCTCTATGCTGGGCTCGAATCCGCTATGTACGGTATGACAGTTACCAACTTTGTCTATTATTACTTCTATGAGGGTATCAAGTCCATATATCTGGAAAATACGCCAACACTGACCACTACTCATGCTATTATTGCAGGCGCGGCGTCGGGTGCAGCTACCACATTGTTAACGAATCCTATCTGGGTCGTGAACACGCGACAAATGGTACGGGAGACGGGCGATGCATCCACTCTGTCGACTATACGTTCAATTTACGCGCAAGATGGACTGACAGCATTTTTCTCCGGTGTGGCGCCCGCCTTGCTTCTTGTGATCAATCCCGTATTGAACTACTCAATATTTGAGCGGCTCAGAGCTGAGCTAGAGCGCCGGCGAAAGATGACTGCGATAGACGCCTTTTTCCTTGGCGCTATTGGTAAAGTGGTGGCCACGACGGTAACCTATCCGATCATCACACTCAAGTCTCGGTTACAGTTGCGCCAGACCGAGAAGAAAAGTCTCCTACAGAATTTGAAGGAGAGCTTAGCCCGCGAAGGTTTCTTTGGTCTTTACAAGGGCTGGAACGCTAAAGTCCTGCAATCAGCACTGCAGTCAGCGTTCTTATTCTTTTTCAAGGAGCAGCTCTTTGCACTCGCCTTGATAGTATTGGGTCTACTGCGTAAAATACGCACGAAGTAAACAGTGTCGTGAACGTAAACTATCCATTCAATCTAATATTTTTTTCTCCCTTAAGATACTAAAGCGCTTGCACAAATAGACAGACGCCGAAAATGTTCACAATGAAGAAGCCGACCGTGTCCCAGAATAGGTATGGGAAAAAGGTACTTTTACCAAGAAACTCCAATTGATAGCTATGCCAGAGCCAGGATACTTGAGCCAGAACCCACAAGGCTCCGAACAAAAACTTGGAGCGTCCGATCCCTCGGAGTTTTTCAACAAAGAATGGTAAAAACACCAGGTACCATAAGAAATACTGAGACGTGCAAACTTTATTGAAAGCGACAAATGTCAATGTTTGCACAAACATGGTGCGGACCACATCACGGCGAGCAAATGCCAGAGGTAGCACCACTCCGCTCAGAACGAGCTGAGGCACAAACGCCCAGCGCTCAATGTGATAGTCCGGATTGGGGTGCGCCGAGGCGTAATATAATATTGTCGAGTACGCGCTGAAGTTATGGCGGTGATCAAGCCGCGTGAGATGATGATACCACGAATGCTGCATGTAATCGTCTCCATAAATTGCGTACATCAGCCCCGTGAGCGCTGTAAACGAAAGTATCGCGCCCAGCGCGAATCGAAGACGAGTCCGACAGAAAAAAACCTTAGGCGAGAGCGATAGAGGCCCCAACGCCCAAAATATTGTAGGGACATAGATTATAGGATAAATCTTGTAGTGCACGGATAGGCCTGCGGCCACGCCGGCCAAGAAATGACGCTTGGCTACCGTCGCCCATACCATGGTCAGCACAATCGCCCCAAGTAGACCCTCAGACGAACCTCGTGTAGAAATAACGCTGACCATAGGGTTCAGCAGCCACAAAGAAGCATACTTACACGCATCACTTTCTTTGGTGCCCTGCAGCTGAAAGATCCGCAGTGTCAAGTAGCCTGCTACAAGATCACCAGCGACAAATAACAACTTACCAAAGCTGAACCACCACGTTGTTGGCAACAGAAGCCATGCTAGGAGCGGCGTATATCGATAAGTGTCACGAGTATAGGGCGAGAGGCCGTCGTGAACAAACCGACTGGCGTCTGTAAACACCATGTAATCTACATCTGTGAATCGGGGCACCATCGTGGCGTCTTGGTAAATCCCCCATAAAAATATGATGAGACGTTGTGCTGCGGCCAGCGCCAGCACTCTCTTGGGCCGCCATATCACCGCAGCGATGGACATCTCCCCGCTGGAATGGTTTACCATCAGTCAGCTGGATGAAATACAAGGCTGTGTTCAAGGCTTAGCTGCCTTCGCTCCTTCGAAGTGCTACTGCCCGTTAAAATTTCAAGAATATAGAAGGCAAGGTAAGCAAGAGAAAAAATTAGCTGAGGACGTTGTTAAACGCATTATGCGACGCGAATGCGACTCTACATCACCTTGATTTTTTTGCGAATGCCATCAGAGCACTTGTGTGATGCCAACCTCTGGAGCTAGCGTCGCAAATGATGGAGAAATGATGGTCAGTCAGTAATATAATCAGTAAAAGAAATACTCAGCGGATTCTTGCTTCACCTTTTTTCTATATTGTTAGCTTTCGATATCTTGGAAAGATTCCACACAGGAGAAAATCGGGGATACCGCGCGGTTACCGGCTAAATTTTTAGTTACAAAGGGAAATAAAACTCCACATGGTAGTGTCGTCGGTTTTTTTAAGCTCAGGTCTGGCACCGAACTAGAAATATAGTCCTCTTCAGGTGAATATGCGCTTACACTTTCCATGTCATGCTCACCGTTGAATCCTGCCGCTCACATTTTGTAACCCGGCTAATACCAATTTGGATACGGGAATTCAGAATTGAGAGCGTCCCCCTTTTTTGTTTCAGATCATGGCATAAAGATATTTATGAACGGAGCTTGTTGCCAAAGAAACGCACACTCGGCATGTGCCGAGAAATTATGGGGTGAATTCTAGTACACCGATCGTGGTCGCGCCATTCTCACAGCTGGAATGGAATGTAGCGTCTGTAATGAGTCAACATAACAGACACGGGCAAAATTACAGTACGGCTTGGTTGCAATTGGCTGCTGCTCATGACCTATCTAGCCTTCATTTGAAGGATAAAGTACCTCAGGCTGCGTCTATCTGAAAAATTGGCTCACAGAAACTTAATTTACGACACAAATTCATGACTTGAGGCATATCAAGAAGAACTACCCTTTTGGCCTTGACGCGGCGTATCGATGAGGGATGCGCAATTTATATTGGGGTCACGGATGAGGACCTTAAAGTATCGCCCTGATAGTACTAACAGGCAGGATGCCAAATTATAGCGTAGTCTGACGCGTTGTAAAACCTATCTAATATCGAAAATTTTCATTTCTCACCACCCCTTAACCGGCATGTATGCCTTCATCGTATGCAGTAAAACTCTGGAACAAAGGTTGTGATGACATCATATGCTAAATTTAGCGACAAGGACGCAGATCACTTTTCAGTGGACGACCTGAAAGTCGATGAAGACTATGTAGTGGCTTGGTAGATCCAGAGCAGAAATTGTATAAATGAAACAGCTAACTTATTTATCCGTGCTGTGAAAATTCTGTAGCCACAAGGCTGTTCAATGAAGCTGACGAGCAAGGGTTACTCTGGATCGACCAGTACCGGGGTACATGCCGTGCGTCCCCCGCTTGACTCGGTCAAACCCCAACCCTTTACATTTGGATGCAGCATAACTTATTATAGAAAAAGGCAAAGTATATATATGTGCACACATTTCAGGTTATTTGAAGTATCGTGACATACGGACTACAATATGCAGTTATCCACATCTGCCCTCTTCACTTCGCTCGCTTATGGTACGCTCGCTGCAGCTGAGCAGGTCAACCTTGTAGCAGTTGGCCCATCCTCCGAGGTGAATGGTCAGGCCCTTTATGATATTCACGAGGGAGCTGGTATTAACTATGGTTTCCTGGGTACCACTGGTGCTAATTACACACTGGATACGAGCAAAGGAATCCTCTACGATGCGCAGCAGGGTAGCGACATGCCATTCGTTGCTATTATCGACTCCAACCAGCTATCATTTGTCTTGGGAAGTGTTGAAGATGGAACCAAAGACAAATTCACTATATCAGATGGTTTTCTAGCCGTCAACGGGTCCACGAAAGGTTTCTGGGGAGCCAAGTATGGCACCATTTCAGAATCGCAGGATCCTTATGGTTATAGCAAAACTAACTATCTTGTCGGATATGGTAATGCACCTGACGGAAGCGTTCCATTCAGCCTCAAGATATTTACTGCTAACTCCACCACAAACTCGACTACTAGCAGTAGTGCTAGCGGAGCTGGTGCCACTACTACGGTGCAGTCGACAGTTTTGACAACTTACTGTCCCAACCCGACTACATTCACCTGGGGTGGCAGCACCCATACTGTGACCGAGCCCACTACCCTGACCGTTACGGATTGTGGCTGCACCGAAGCTCCGAGCTCGGCACCTTCCGCCGCAGCGTCCACTGAGCCATCCTCCCCTGAGGTTGCTAACGGAGGCGCGGTAGCGCATGCTGGTGCTGCCGCAGGTCTGGCTGCCGCAGCAGTCTTGCTAATGTAGTATATTCGTTTTTCATCTAGTTTAATCAGGCCATTGTATAATTATTTCCAGTAGCAATTACAAACACAAAGGCTCTACACATTCACTCACTTATTTTAACGCTATTATAAGTAATGCTTTTAATGTCATCGTTTTTGTTTTAATTATTGGTTACTATTATTGGTGACTACTGTGTCACTTCTGTCGTATTCATGATCTCTAGTATGTCATACCCTCGTCGATGAATTGGCGGTAAAGTTGCGCAGAATCGAGCACCGGCATGATGCTTCTTGATTCGATGCATGAGGTCAAATGCTGCAGCTCGAGCTATTGAGTTTCGGTGGAATAGGCCAAGGCTTATGTAGTATACAGCCTCTGGTATGAGCAGCAACCGTGTAACGTCCTCAAGATCGACGACTTCACTCTGCAGGTCCTTGTACAAGTCCGGTGCATCCGTGCGGCCCGAGGACAATCGGAACATCTGATCCTGCAGTAATGACTCTGGACCAACGCGCTGCAAATATGTCTGATAGCTAGGAAGATCTCGCCACTTCTCAGAAGGAACACCATACACAGCACCAAAAGCTTTGAGATCACATGTCATCAGGGCACCATGGCCTACTCGTGCGTTGCGTAGAATTTCTTCGAACCTGATACAGAATAACTCTCGCAGCTTGGTCTCTTGCGGAACATTGTCTAAAAACGACGCTAGAGTTTTCGCGAACTCCACGTCTTGAGGGATCATAGGAGGTATTTTTGAAACTTGCGTCGGCGAACTAACCTGAATGTGGCCATTGTCTAGCCTCAAAAGGACATCATACCACTCTGGATGAATGAGAAATGCTGCATTCGTCGTACCAGCAATAAAGCCGCCATTGTCTCGAAGTTTTTGGAGATCTTCGATACGGCTCAGATCCAAACATGGGAAAACGCGGGTATAAGCATCCAACAGTCCTTCAGCAGATGAGAGATAACTACAGGCAAAGACGATATCGCAGAGTCTGCTGCATGTCGTTTTGGTAGCGTCCGCATACACTAACACGCGTTTGCCAGTCATCGCTGCTAGCCACAGAACGATATAAGGGGGGGTATCCCTGCCATACGGCATAACCTCCTTATCGGATCCATGACACTTCCAGTCATGCAGACAGAGGCGCGCGAGTCGTGTTATGGAAAAATTTCCCGCCGAGTAGTTGTCCGGATAGGTCGGAACGTGAATTTGTACCGGCTTGTCCACGCCATCAATTTTCGTCTCCAACGATACAAAATGGGAATCACCTTCGTTGGCATCGCTTCTAGGTACTGCTTGTGACATCTGAAGCCGGATTTTTGTGTCGAGGAGACGCTTCTCGTACCACGTGAGCTTAGGAACCTTGGAGGTGTCTAGCCGGCGTACACAATCATACAACGTCTGAGCGATCCCAGCAGTATTTTCTGAATTTCCATAATGATTCATGACAGCCATTAGAAGCGGCTTTAGGCATGCAAAAGTGGGTTCCGATGTCACAACCGCGATGGCGCGGATGCGTGCTCCTCGCTCGAGGTCGACTCCGAATACAGATCTGACATAGTCACAGACGTAGAGCTTTTGTGACGCGGAAGATGCTGGCACAAAACCTAACTTAGCTTCGGGCCCCTCCTCCCACAACGGAAAGAAAGTCCAGTCTTCAGTGCGAGCGTGGACGCCATCTGGAATTTGCAGCTGGGCAAATGTGTTGTTGAATAGTGGCTCTACGTCATTTGGGTAGTACGATTTTACCTCCGCTCCCTTTCCGAGATCAAACTCAGCCACCAGCGCATAGCGAACATGCATCTCCACACTGTTGGTGTTAATTGAAGGGTTAGGGGCATATTTGTCAATATTGACGCGACCCGCTTACATGACAGTATATGACAAAGCGAAAGTAGTCAGCCGCTACTTTACCTCCTACATATATCATGTCTACACCTGACATCCACCGGAGCCTCGACGAGATTATTGCTGCAAAAGACGGGTCGAAGGGCTCTAACCGAGGCAGCGATACTCGTGCAGGCAAAACTGTAGCAACTACGCGCGGGAAGCGCTCGGGGGCTCTCCGCAACAAGAGCAAGTCCGGCAGTGGCGGGGTATCGAAAACTGGTGCTGGCGCGAAACTGTTAAAGAAATCCGCCAATAACCAGAGAAACTCATCTAAGACGAATAAGAGTGCTGGAAATGCACTAGCAGCTGCGGCTGGTGTTGCACAGCTCGCAAAGCGCGTTGTCCTCTCGAACATGCCTCGCGATATTGACGAGAAGCAGGTCAGAGATTTCTTCTCTAGCCGTGTGGGTGGGATTAGCTCTATTGAAGGAAGCTACAATGCAGCAGGAAAGCCAACTGGCACATTTACTATCACCTTCCGTAAAGAAGGCCACGCACTGCAGATGATGGAGAAGTTTAACGGGACTCCAGTTGATGGAGGTAAGCACATGATGAGCGTGCGACTTTTAGTTGACTCAATCATTCCGGCAGCTGGTACGCCGTCGCTTGCCGATCGTTTGGGGTCAACTAAAGGTTCTAAGTCTCGCAAGGCTGCCACGAAGGTGACCTCGGCTGATAAGAAGCCAGCTAAGAAGACCGAAGCTCCGAAGAAGGCAGCCGAAGACAAGAAGGCTAAGCGAGGCAGCCGAGGCCCCAAGCGCGGTCCAGCTGCAAAGCGCACAGCTAAGTCGGCCGAAGAGCTTGACGCCGAAATGAGCGACTATTTTGCTGCAGCTGAGCGCTCAGAGATCTCCGTTTGACTTGTTTCTATTCACTCTGCAGGGATGACCTGTATCTAGTAATTACTATCTCTCTAACCCGCAGGCGGGTCTGATCCTACCAGCCACTTGACCTCTTTCGTACTCCTACGACTAAGGTCTTTGGCGTAACCAAGTTGCGACGGCGATTCACCAGATGCCCGATTTCAAGGCATCAAATAATTTTTGCACAGGTTCAATGTAGGAATACAATGAGTCTGAAAACCTGGGCACCCCTTTAATCCGTAGATATTGGAGCCCTGCACCGTGCTTCCACTCGAGAACTTGACCCATACGTGCCCAATCAGCTCCTTCTCCCGCTACCTTGACATCCGTGTGATTATCCGGAAAGTGATATTCCGGCAAGAATATTTCTGATACCCCCGGAGCTGGAGCATCAATCTGAATCCTGAACTGGGAACGGTATATATCAAAAAGATACCATTTGATGATGCCTGCGATTGCAATGGGGGTGGGTCGAACCACGGCAGGGGCCCCACGAATTCCATCGATGTGTTGATTTCGCAAATCAGGACTCATGTCATCGCACGAAAATATGCTCAGGTCTTCGCCGGCGAAATTATCGCCCGTCCGGTGGGTGTTATGCACAGAATAACACCACAGGCAGTGGCTCATTGCATTCTCTTCTAGACCAAAGCAGTTGGCATCCATAGCTCGAATCTGACCATCCCAGTAGCCAGTTGTATACGCGCGACGATTGTCCATGTCATAGGGAATCCCAATTTCTGACATGAGGATAGGCACATCCTTGCCAACTAGTACTTGGCCCTCATCTTTCAGGAAGCGCAATTGAGTCACGAACGACCTGCGGATGCGTCTGTTCCCGAGCCGCACAGCATATCCTGGCCATGTATATAGTTCCCGCATAACGCCAATAGCGTCAACGTTTAGCCATCTCCAACGCTTGAGCATTAACGTCATGCCGTCATAATAGTGAGGCGTGTAGACGGTCCTCGTAGGATCGACAGGACGACCCTCCATATTTGGAGGAGGAAAGTTTACAGGCGCTTGCATAAACCGGAACCAATCTGGATTCACGCCCTTGACCAAATCGACAAATTTATCCCAATGTCGCACAAAGAAATCATCGACGAAGCCCTTGTATCCATCGGTGTCTGCCAATTGAAAATAATCGGGTTTCAGCAATCGCCGCTCAGAAGAGCTATAAATATCATGTAACTCCCATATGCATCCACCCGGCCATGAGCGCTCCCATCCATAGCGCTTATCTATTTCGGCAAGATCTTCTGGCAGCAACCACGTTCCTCGCGAAGGATGGATGTGCTCATCGTACCCCTGTTTCAAACCAAAATGTGAGAATTTGAATGTCTCTGTCGTTAAGTCGATACCCTGACCCAATAGCATGCCCTCATATGGCGTAGGTGCTGTGCCCAATTTGACATGGTGCCGATGTAACGGGTGCCTGTCAAGATGGGCCCATCCAATCAGTCCATGACCTGGCTCATTATAAGACTCGGCACCGAGAATTTGATACCCGAGATCTGCCTCATGTATTCGTTCTAGATAATGCCTGACCGCCTCGAAAAACTTGTTCTCAAGGTAGGCTCCGACATTAACACCGTTCAATTTCGCTTTTGGCGCATATTGCTCCCCCCCAAAAAATAGGGTGAACATTGTTAAACACACTAACCGATGGTAATTGGATGCCCACAACATCTTGACTTCCTGCTTGGCTTCAGGGTCCCACAAGAGAGCGGCATGGGTCTCATTGAAGTAGCGTGGATCAAATCCAGCAGCATGTAGAGTCCACTCAGGAGCACCGGAGCCACCGGAATAGCGAGACCAAATATCTTGATGGGGATCTAGAATAATATAAAATCCATGGTCAACCGCCTTTCGGAGCATTGCAATCGAATAATCAATGTATGCTTCGTCGTACTCGTTAGGACTCAGCGGTTGTAGAGCATCCCATGTATATAGCCAGCGTATACAGTTGAATCCTAATAACCTTAGACGAGCGAAGTGCTCGTCTGCCTCTTCCAGGGAGCACGGAGACCCCACGTAGCTGCGAGGAGACGAGCTGGTGGGATTCTTCGCATCAGCAGCAAAATTAATGCCTCTAAATACTACCTCTCGGTCTGCATCATCAAAAAATTTCGCATCTTTCAATGTGATCCGTCTCGAAGTGGACGCAGGGTCCGAACAAGATGATGTTCCCGACATCAATATCGAGTAGGTTGCGGAGCGCTAAGAGATCACCGGACCGATTATGCATCATCAGAAATTACCGTTGTAAAGATGATCAAGGTGGGGGAAAGGAGGCAGATAATAAAGCGCTGGCGCCGAAATTTCTATAATGCCGGGTGTGTGCGTGTCTACAGTTAGACAGTGGGGAACTATATCCTGAAATTAAAACATCCTCATGTTACTAGGAACTTGTCTTGGTCCGTTTGCTTCTACGTAAGCACAATTTTGAAGCCTTCGCGTCCGCTATGTGGCTTTCAGATATTCAGAGTAAGTTATCCAGTATTATCTGCTCCTCATGACAGTGAAACTAACGTGGAACTTGGTGCAGGTCTGACTGCTGCAGGTGTGTTCTTCTTCATGCTTGGCATAGTTACATTCTTTGACAGCCGTCTCCTGGCATTCGCAAACCTCCTATTTATTGCTGGTATTGTTTTGATAATAGGCCTTTCAAAGACAATAGTATTTTTCACGCGTCCCCGCAAAATTAGAGGGAGTGTGTGCTTCGTTCTTGGCGTATTCTTGATCTTGCTTAAATGGTCTTTCGTAGGCTTTATGCTCGAAGCCCTAGGCGTTCTCAGCCTTTTTGGGGATTTCGCTGGTGTTATCGTTAGTTTCCTCAGGCAAGCACCAGTCATAGGGCCGCTGTTGTCGAGCCCGAGCGTGGCTCCTATTATCGACCGTATCGCTAATGTTCGCATGCTTCCGGTTTAAGCTGAGCTATATAAATAAAGCCACCACGCGGCCACTCTAGTAGTTAACGCTAATCAGATAGTCAGCCATGCCTTCAACAACTGTGATAGCCTCAAAAGGCATCACGGGCTTCGAGTAGTGCGCTATAAGCAGCGCCTGTTTAGTGCGCACACACAATAGACCATCGTCATTCTTCTTTCCGTATATACTGCGATCGTCGGATTTCAGCAAGAAATGCTTCTCTCCGGCAGCACGTAAACCGTTAGCCTGAAGGTCACTGGGGTCGTCAAAGGCCTTCGCAATGGCGGTCAGCTCAGCGGGAGTCGGCTCGAAGCCTGGGCTCTGCGCCCAGATACTATCTCCAGAACGAGACACCAAAGCCGCCTTATCGATCTTGCCCGACTGCAGCAAATTATCTACGTAGCCCTGCCACGACATGCTTTCTTTTGGCTAGGATGAATACCAATGTCTTTGGTAATCGCAAGGGTGCGTGTTTGTTCATACCTCTCTCGTAGGTGGCTGCTGGTGAGTCAATAGCAAATATCAGCTAAAACCGACTTAATTAGAGTCTCCGGAAGACAACTAGAATGCCCTGGTATTAATGTCTATTCAAAAAACGCTATCTATATTAATCTCGTCAGGCGTCTATTTGTACTATTACCTGAGCCTTGGTCCCATATATCCTTCTCGGAGCACTCGAGACGGTATAATACCGTAATTCAGTAAGTCTGTCCCTTGCAACAGAGATTACAACGACAATTTAATCTCTAGCTGATGACGCGTGTTGTCGCGTTATATCCGTCACTACCACACCAGCAAGATATGCGTTGAGACTATAAAGCACTTAATAGGTGCTTAACAGCCATATCACCAACCACCGAATCTGGCTCGAGACGCTGGGCTGATATGCACAATGCCCATTTAGTTATCGGTATCGGTATCCCAGCGAAAATTATATATCGATAGATCATCTCCAAGCTGCCTACGTGTACATAACAAAGCCATATATCTGGTGATACCGAATATTGCACTAGGTACTGACTCAATTACCAAGCCATATAAGAGATTTCAAGCAATGAAGCGAGGGTAGTTGGTAACCAAGGTTGTATCGCGAATGTGACATTCACGTCAAAGTCAGTGCCACGTGACAGTAACATAAGAATCATACTTACGAGCACCAGTAAGGTTTGGTGACAACGTCGATTAGCCCAGTGGTTCTGTTATAGCAGCCCACTGCGTGAGAATGCTGGCTTAGCTCAGTTGGTTAGAGCATCGGATTGCAAATCCGGAGGTCCCTGGTTCAATTCCGGGTGTCAGCTTTTTTTTGTCCCGATATCATTCATTAGTAATAGAACCAGAGCATGCTACACGTCGTCAAGCGTGTTTGTGGTAGAGTATGGCGCTGAGTAATAATATTGCACGTCGCCTGTCCTTGACGTGTTAACAAAATGAGCGGCGTGCGCTTCCTGGATATTGTGAAGCCGTTCGCGCCGTTCCTCCCTGAGGTAACGGCGCCTCACCGAAAAATCGCGTTCCATCAGAGAATACTCTGGACCGTGGTTGTTTTACTGATTTTTTTGGTAATGAGTGAAATTCCGTTATATGGCATCGTTTCTTCGGACACTAGCGACCCGTTTATGTGGCTACGAACGATGCTGGCATCGAACCGTGGAACACTCATGGAGCTAGGTATCACGCCGATCGTATCCTCGAGCATGGTGTTCCAGTTCCTTACGGCCGCCGGCTTTGTAGAGGTCAATAGTGATGATCGTGGAGACCGTGAGTTACTGGAGGCGGGCCAGAAGCTACTCACGATTATCCTATCATTCGGCCAGGCCTTTGTATATGTGTTTACTGGCATGTATGGCTCTCCTTCCAGCCTTGGCCTTGGTGTTTGCTTCATGCTAATTGTTCAGCTTGTGTTTGCTGCTCTAATTGTCTTGCTGCTGGATGAGCTTTTGCAGAAGGGCTATGGTCTCGGTAGCGGAACCTCCCTTTTTGTGGCTACAAATACTTGTGAGCAGGTTGTGTGGAAGACGCTGAGTCCGAACACGACTACCTCTGCTCGTGGCAAGGAGGTCGAGGGCGCACTATATTCACTCGTATACCTTCTTTCTGCGCGTCGTGACAAGAAGCGAGCGCTACTGGAAGCTTTCACGCGCACCAGCCAGCCGAACATGTCTCAGTTCGTAGTAACAGTGGCACTTTTCCTTGTTGTTGTGTATGCGCAGACTTTGCAAATTGAACTGCCCGTGCGTAGCACGACAAATCGTGGGTCGGTCGGCACCTATCCCATCCGCCTCTTTTACACGTCCAACATGCCGATCATGCTCCAGAGCGCACTCTCATCAAACATCGTTCTTATTTCGCAAATGATGTTCTCAAGATTCCCTGATTCAGTTGCCACCAAGCTGCTTGGACAATGGGAAGCAAACCAAACCCCTGGCCATACTGGCCAATTGCGAGCTGTATCTGGACTTGTGTATTACATTCAGCAGCCACAGTCTTGGCACGAGGTCACCAAGGACCCGCTAAAGGCGGTGATCTATTTGACATTTGTGGTGGGTGCATGTGCCGTATTCTCAAAGCTGTGGCTCGAAGTTTCTCGCACAGGTCCCCGGGAGACAGCCCGCAAGTTCCGCGAGCAAGGTTTGGTTATAATGGGCGCACGTGAACAGAGTACGTATCGGGAACTCAAAAGGATCATTCCAACCGCTGCATGGCTTGGTGGTGCGGCTATTGGCCTACTCTCTGTTTTATCCGATCTTCTAGGCACTCTGGGAAGTGGTACCGGCATTCTTTTGGCCGTGACTACAATTTATGGCTATGTCGAAGCTGCCACGAAGGAGGGTGGACTCAAGTTGTAACATACTTGTATAAAAGGAAAATTGGAGCACGATACCGATTTAAAGTTAGCGAAGAAATAAATATGCGGTCAATTGTATGGCTCGAGGCTAATGTTACTGCGATCAAATGTTGATGTGTCATCAAAACATGTCCCGTCAGCAGCGGCCCGTAAGAGCAGCGGCTCGAGAGGCCAAAGCTCTTGCTGCAGAAGCAGAGGCAGAGGCTGCGAAGCGCCCCACTTCTTCTCGGCGTGCGAATCCTAGCTCAGCCGGAGGATCTCGCAAAGATGCTGGTAAACCCGTTCTGGATATCACGACATATTCTGGGGAACAAGAGTTCGGCGGTTGGGCTGGAAATATGGCTATGATGATCGGATTTCCAGCTTTGATGTACTACATGTTCGTATGTTATAAGTACAACTCGTCGCAGTTCATGTTACCTCTAGCCGGTGAGTCCTACACAGAATTTGTTTGCCGCTTAGGCCGTCTAGCCTACGAGTCCGCTTACCCGACGCGTCAGGCTTGGGCGATCGAAGGTGGATACTTTATTTTCCAGCTCATTCTTGCCTTGTGGCTTCCTGGAGGGCTCTGGACTGAGGGTGTATACGTCCCGCATCTAGGCAAACACTTGAAGTACTATTGCAACGCGTATCAAGCGCTCTACTTCTCCCTTGCCCTAATCCTTTGTTTCCATTTTTCAGGAGTGTTTAGACTACCGGTTATTCTCGAGCGCTTTGGCGAAATTATGACTGTGTCCATTCTCATCGGCTATGGCTTTTCGATATTCATTTATGCTCAGTCCCTCATCCAAGGCACGGCTGTACGAATGTCCGGTAACACCATTCACGACTTCTTCATGGGTGCACCGCTATACCCTCGCCTAGGTAAGGTGGACTTCAAGCTCTTTTTCGAGGTACGTCTGCCGTGGTTTACCCTAATCTTTTTGGCACTGGCATTGGTTTTGCACCAATATGAAACGTACGGCTATGCATCAAGTCAAGCACTGTTCGTCCTTTATGCTACATGGCTATACGGAAATGCTTGCGCCAAGGGCGAGCATCTTATTGTCCCATCGTGGGATATGTTCTACGAGAAGTTCGGCTTTATGCTAATATTCTGGAATATCAGCGGGGTGCCATTCACTTACTGCTACAACACTCTCTATCTGTATTCGCACGACCCATCAGAGTACAAACTAAGTCGCAGCTATGTTGCCCTCTTATTTGTGCTGATTTCTGTTGCCTACTACTTCTTCGACAGTGCTAACGGTCAAAAGAACTCGTTCCGGCTCAAAATGCAGGGAAGGCTCGTACATCGCAAAGCCTTCCCTGTCCTGCCGAGAACTGTCCTGGAAAATCCGAGATATATCAAGTGCAAGAATGGCTCTACCCTCCTTACTGATGGCTGGTTCAAGTACGCACGCAAAGCTCATTATACCGCCGACTTCACTCAAAATCTCTGCTGGGCCCTGATTACCGGCTTCAACTCTCCGCTCCCATATTTCTATCCCGTGTTTTTCTTCGTCATGATTCTACATCGCACGAAGCGCGACTTCGAGAAATGCGCGGAGAAGTACGGAGAGGACTGGGAAGAGTATAAGCGCCAGTGCCCTTACATATACCTTCCTTGGATCTTTTAACGATGATTTACGGTACGCTCTCCGATATATTCTGTACTTATAGCTAAGTTTTTTTCTCAATTTTTATGCTTGCGTCGCTTTTTCTTCTGCTGCTCGTCACGATCGAGGAAGCCCCAGTCTTCACCGAACAAGCTCTTGGATTGCGCATCGCGCTGCCTTTGAGCCGCATCGCGACGACCCTGTTTAGCAGAGGGTTGGCTGATACGTCGGAAATTAGACTCTTCATACTCCTGGACTTCGCGGTCGCGGCGTCTATCCTTAGCAGTACGCTCACCGCCTCGGCCGTGGTCCATGATTTGAGAGCCGATAGAGGGTTCGGCTGATGGCGCATCAGCAGACTGCTCCAGATATTCTTCCATCGCGAAATCACGTCGGCGAGAGCGCCTTGGTGCCATCTGAGATGATGGAAGTGCTGCAGGCGCAATACGTGGAGCTCGGTATTTACCGGTATCCTCATCACTTTCCTCAGCTCTCTTCATGCTCTCTACATTAGGGCGGAACATTGTCGGATCTACGTCGTCGTCACTTCCAATATCAATGTTATCCGCAGCAACCTCGGAATTTTCCTTGGATCTCTGATAGGCGCGAAGCACTCGGTCAAGCTGGTAAGACAGCTTCGATTCCAGGCCCTTTATTCCCTTTTCAAGTGTAATTCTTTGTTCAATTGTGCGTCTCCTTGTCTTTTTTAAAATTTCTGTCTCGTCTTCAAGCTGGCTGGCAGCTACCAACACGAGATTGTTCACGTAGCTCAACGCAACATCATTTTTCAGATCCAAGAGCGAAATTCCATTTTCTGTATTCTTGTCAGTACTCAAAAGTTTGCCCTCGCTCAAAGACTTGATGATATCACGAGCAGTCTCATCTACCGCTTCCATCTGGAGGGACGACCAAAAAAAATTAGGTAACCAAACGAGATTTTATCACCTTTTCGAAACGAGCCGCCATGCCTCAGAACGAGTACATTGAGCAGCATATCAAGAAATATGGCCGTCGACTCGACCATGAAGAGCGTACTCGTAAACGCGAGGCACGCGAGGCTCATAAAGTGTCTAAGGATGCGCAAAATTTGCGTGGTTTCAAGGCGAAGATGTTTGCAAAGAAGAGGTATGCTGAGAAGGCAGAAATGAAGAAAAAGATTCGGCAGCATGAGCAATCGCGCGTTAAAGGTAGTGGGGAGCCCGCTCCACCTTCGGAGGCGCTCCCGGCTTATCTGCTTGACCGTCAGACGCCTAACAGTGCTAAAGCATTGTCGACCAGTATCAAGCAGAAGCGCCTCGAGAAGGCGGATAAGTATAGCGTTCCCCTGCCCAAGGTGCGTGGTATATCAGAGGAAGAGATGTTCAAGGCCATCAAGACCGGCAAGCGCCAGCATAAGAGCTGGAAGCGTATGATCACCAAGCACACCTTCGTAGGTGATGGATTCACAAGAAGGCCCGTGAAAATGGAGCGCATTATCCGACCTTCGGCACTTCGACAAAGAAAGGCCAACGTCACACATCCTGAGTTGGGCGTCACCGTATCCCTCCCAATTCTGAGCGTGAAAAAGAATCCGCAGAGCCCGATGTACACACAGCTTGGTGTTCTCACCAAAGGTACAGTGATCGAAGTCAATGTCAGCGAGCTCGGACTGGTTACTGCTGGTGGTAAGGTTGTATGGGGTAAATATGCCCAGATAACCAACGAACCTGACAGAGATGGCACGGTTAATGCTGTGTTGCTAGTTTAACTTATTTTTGTTTCACGAATTTACCTGGGCCTAAATTATTGCCTTTTTCCCAGGACTAGAACGTAAATTTCATATTTGGTCCCTCTCTCTCCTACTGAGCCGTCACGTGTAAACAGACCGGACCATTTCAACTCAGTGATATAGTTGCCAAGTGGAAAAGTGCTTGTCCAAGGTACACCATAGAGCCTTTTTTAGTAGCCACGCTCCGTTGGAGCACGGCCTGATTTTGACAAGAAACGCGCGGGACTGATGTAGACTCGCTGCCTCCGCCCTCAAATCGGCAGTAGTACATCATGAACGCAAACTGCTACAGCCATTTTAATATCCAGACCAAAGACTAATAGAGTAATTTCAACGCTCGGTTTCACCCTTTATTATTATTATCCTAGTAGACACCAAGGAGGTACAAACGCTTGCGTGCAAGGCGCTTTAGCTATATGGGAGAGGGTTCGCGCTTCGCCTCCTTGGTTGAATCAAATGCTAAGCAAAAGCGTTAGTAAATGCGATCGGTCATCGGACTCCACCAAGGTCAGCCTTAGATGTATGGCCTGACGCGGTGAAATTTTAATGAGAGCTTCTGCGCAAGCAGTATGATTCCCGATGAATTTTTGCATGTTGCAAGTTCACAAATTTACCACAGATGGGTTAGGGTTGATGCAAACCGGTGCAGGAGAACTCCCAACGAACGCCGCATATCACTCTTCTTGCTAGTTTTATCCACATCGCACCGTTATCCCCGGTGAGCAAATGTCCAGCCCTAGCGGTGAGTACTACAAAGCTATAGGACTGCTTGCCATATGCGATGCTATAGATAGTGCGGATGCACTCCCTTTTGATCCATCACCGGACCAGCTGCTGCCTCAACAAAGCGGAGAGACAGCTGCTAATGCCGATAACTGGCAGGGAAAGCAGCAATATGGACGTGTACCGATTGCCGCATTGCCGGGGCCATACCCACCAGTGTCTGTGGCCCCAACTCGGCCATCACTTCCGCAGCATGCAATGTTAGCTCATGTTCCCCTCATTTCCACCAGCTCGGTGTTGACAGGAACTGTGCCGTATGCTGTCGAGCAACAGGATGCGTACAAGTGCTTGCCGTCAATCATGGGGTTGTCCCCGAATGCTCCATTACCTCCACAGCCCTTTCCGCAGTATTTACCCCCGCCCCCTCCCGGTTTTGGCCGACCTGCTGGCCCTGTATCTCATTCGGTACCGCCTTTGCCTACAAGACCGATGATGGCGATGGGTGGCCCCCAAAAGCCAGTTCCACAGAGTATGCAAGCTGTGTTGGCACCGAATGTGCCGCCGTTTGTCCCCTCAATGATGCCTCAGGGGGGTACCCCAGGCATGACTGGTAGCCAAATGCCACCGATACCGCCGCAGGGACCGCAGATGGACCCACCGATGCCTTCACCAATGACTACCCACATGCCCTCTCATATCTCTTCTCAGATGTCTCCGGAGGTCATGTCGCCCGCAGGTCCTCAACCGCTTATGCGTCAGGCAGTAGGCCATTCCTTGGCTCAGGGTTCATTCTCTCAGGCTGCTGGCAGCCACGTGCGAGCCCCATCCCTCAGTGCATCTGTCTCTACGTCTGTATCACCGACGCCGCTACGGGATGACGATCCCACACTGGAAATTTGCCATGTATGCCAACGTCCGTTCAGAGGTCCAAAGTCGTCTACGCATAAGCAGCAGCATATCAGAAGACTTCACCCAGACGTTTATACTCCTAAGCGCGGCGGCAAAAAACGTCTCAGTAGCTAATTGTACTATATAGCAATCGACATTCACACTGCCGTTTTGTTCATCCCCTGCCAAACCTGACCCAGATTGATGGTCGGCGTCCATTACTAATCAAGGAATCGCAATGTTGCCGGGACCTCGAAAAGGTCCCAACCGTCGGTTTAGGATCATCTTAGGTCCAGAAAGGGGTTGTGTGTCATAAGAAAGTTACTGTGCTGTGAGCACGTATCAGGAGCTCTACAAAGGATCTTTGCATTATTCGGATGAAATTTCTAAATTTGGTCCTGTCAGCTGCGGCGCTGTCCGTGTATGTCGGCGCTCTCAATACTCTCTTCAGCCAAGTCCATACACCTATATCGGATGCTTATGGTGGTCATTTCCAGTACCTCACAATCATTGGCGTGTCGCTGTCGGCAATTCATCAAGTTGGATATATTGTAACCGAACTCACTGGCCTACGGCTAGCAGTTTGGATCCAGGACAAGCTTCTTAAGGTATCGTCGGCATTGGAGCTCTTGATATCGGTGCTTTACTGGCCCATCAAACTCACGAAGCCCACTCTTCTATTGGATCCGTCCATTAACATCAACATCGACAGTTCTCTTGACCGGAAGCTTCACTTATTTCCGGCAGTAGCTCAAAGCGTCTTCGCAATATTCTTCTCTCCAAGATCATGGAAGCGGGACGGTATTGTTGAACCGGGCATTCTTGTAAGCTCTCTTGCGGCGCTATACTACTTATGGACTTCTCACACAGCATCCATCAACGGCTGGTACCCTTATCCTTTGCTAGGCTTATTGACAACACCTCAGCGGCTCGGGTTCTTTATTGGCGCGGCAGCATTCGCGCTAGCATCACAGAGAATCCTACAGGCGCTGCAGAGGTCTCCGAGAAACTTGGTCTAAGATAGAAAACTAAACTATATAAATACCAGTGTCCTGAGAAAAAATCAGGAAAAAATTGTAGTCCGATACTGAAACCAAGAGCTTACGGTCGAAAGCCCCCGGGGATTAAAATAGGACGTCTCTATGAACCCGCAAGAGCGACATACTCATAGAGAAGCGCTTGAAGCTGAGGTGGTCGGCCAGACTCCTCTAGACGACAAGCAAAACGCCCGTCGTCAGATTTGCCTGACGTGCAGGTTGACTATTCTAAGCATCTCGCGCTCAATCAGCTTATAACCCACTACCTACATCCATAATGCAAAATTGTCTCGAATTTCCGTAAGAGGGCGTAATAAAAGCATAGTCGATTTAATTTCGCCGTCTTCAACGAGCACAGCTGTCGCCCCAGGGAGCCCCCATACGTGGCACTCTTTGGCCAGCGTTCCCTGCGGATCTGCCAAGCTTGCCGGCAAACCGCTTGGAAGATGATCTGTACCCACTCCTATGCCAAACTCAACCACTATCGGAAGACTGAATATCTCCGCCGATACTGGCTGGTCAGAGAAGAATATGAATACAACCTTTTTATCGACCGCTGCGAGCACGGCATCAAGGGTAGTATGGACAGTCGCAGGTCCTACCTGTAGTTGTACAGGCTGCGGAGGGAGGATTAGCCGCCGGACACCGGGCAAACTAGAGAAATCAGGCGGCAATTGTCGCGGAACCAATGTCCCTGTCAAAGGGTCGAGCGCTAGTGGGCCGGCACGGAGAGGAGGTGGAGTTGATCTCTGTCTCTTATTGTCGTCTTCCACCATCAGCGTAGATCTGAAATCAGGGGCCTGATGCGTCTCGTCTTCATATCTCGCCGCGCGCTTCATCCGCGTTGCCCGGATGAGTAACGGACTAGATTTGAGGCTCCATCCAACTAAAGCCAGAGGCCACCATGCAAGCTCAAGTTTCATATATGATTTCAATTAATTCTTTATCTAGTCTAAAGCTCTCAAGGATCTTTGGAACAAGACGCTTGAAGGCACTTCTATGTTTATACTGAAAATATACACGCTCGAATGATGGCAATTTCAGTTCTACTCGGCAACTTTGACAGTCTCTTCGGGCGACAGAGTCGTCTTAGTTACCGGCTCGCCAACTTTAGTACCAAATACAAGTTGGGCCGTCAGATTCCAATTGGAAGGCACATTAAAAGTCTTGCTCACCTCTTCATCAACTAGGGGACTGTAGTGCTGGAGGTTAGCCCCAACGCCATCCAGAGCCAAAGCACTCCATACGTTAATCTGTGAAGCTCCTGAGCTCTGTGCAGCCCAAATAGGGAAGTTGGCCGCATAGAGCGGGAATTTTTCCTGAATTGCTTTGATGGCATCAGTATCCTCAAAGAAAAGCACTGTACCGTAGCTGGCAGCAAAGGCCTTGAGCTTACCCGACATATTCTCGAATACCTCAGCAGAGACAGCGGCCTTCAGCGCAGGAGTGGCGATGTCATTCCACAACTTATCGTGGTTCGCACCGAATAGAACCAGCGCACGGGTTGTCTGCGTGTTAAAAGAAGTTGGAGTGACCGAGACTACCTGCCGGACGATACTCACTACTTCATCGTTAGAGAGCGGAAAGTTCTCCTTGGATAGCGCATAAACAGAGCGCCTGGGAGTGATAGCTTTGATGAGAGTCGAAGACATTTGTGGGTTTTAGATCGTTCGATAAATATTTGTCTAGTCGAGATTTCTCTCGAAGCGCTTTTATCGATTCTGTTTATCGGCACACCGAGTCCCACTTACTCATGTCACGCTACCGCGCGTGATTTGGCGAGGTGGTATCTCATATTACGTGTTGGGGCTCGGTACGCCATACTCAGCTCTGTCAGCGGCCTTGGTTCGCTATTACAGACGCCCGGCATTCCCGAATAAGCTTACGTGCATTTGAAATAGTAAAGATATTTATGTGTATAGCTCAAATCCTTTCGTTAGTACAGTTCAACTGACTGGTACCTAAAAATAGGCACGAACTTACTTACTTAGATGGGGCGGGCGGGCTCAATACAAACTCGACGCCCTTAGAAATGTTACCTCGGAGTCCGTCGACAGCGGTGTCGAGAAGTTCTTTCTCAGTCGCAGTCAACTTCGGCAGCACGTTCTCAACGCTAGCAGCACCATCGGGTCCAAAAGTGACAGGAAGGGCAAAGAAATCAACATCAACCATCTTGCGCACGGCGTCACCACCAGGCACACCCGGCAGATACACATAGGCAGGGGCTGTGGTAGTCTTACCTTTGGCACCGCTGAGAACAGCTTCCGCAAACTCAAAACCAGCATACGCCATCGAAAGGGTAGCAGAACCTTTGCCATCTTTAGCCTTCACGACCTCGTCACCGCCGAATTGGATGCGATTGATGAGCTTCTCCTTTTCTTCGGCACTCAAAGCTGAAAGAGACACAGAACTCTGAGAAAGTACGGGCACGATCGTATTGCCTGAGTGACCGCCAATAACGGGCACGGTTACGCTCTGTGGGTCAGTTTTAGTGAGACCACCGATGAAAGTCTTAGCACGCACAGAATCCAAGGTTGTAACACCGAAGAGGCGCTTGGGATCAAAAACATTGTGTTTCTTGAGAACCTCAGCAGCAATAGCAACTGTAGAGTTAACGGGGTTAGAAATGATAAGAATGAAAGCTTTGGGAGCTGTTTTGGCGATGCCCTCTATTATTCCCTGAACGATTCCAGCGTTAACCTTGAACAGGTCATCACGGGTCATTCCCGGCTTGCGGGGAATTCCGGCTGGGATAACAACAATGTCGGCACCGGTAAGTGCTTTCGTGAGACCATCATCCGCCGGCAGGTAGCCCTCAACGTTACCTTTGGTAGAGATATGAGACAGGTCCGCTGCCACGCCAGGAGATGCGACCACGTCGTACAGAGCTAGGTCGTCCACTAGGGGAGAGAGTTTGAGAAGAAGAGAGAGAGGTTGGCCAATACCACCTGCAGCACCAGCAACCACAGCCTTTACCATTTTTTGCAGTTAATAAAATTCGAACTTAACAATATCCCACGGCTTACCCCGCAATATATATCGGTGGCAACCATTGGCGAGTTTTTACGGAACTACCCTAAACCTATGTAGAAGTACGTGTTAATAGTCGCATCGAATACTCAACCGCGTTTATTGCAAACATTGACATAAGGAAGGTCTAAGTATATGACACCTTTCAAGGAGCTAAAGGCGAGATCTCCGCTTGTGCATAATCTCCGATAGATATGTCAAAGCATTGTGATGCGGACAATAATTAAAGACACTTTACGTAGACTCTTAACGGCGCGAGGCGTAAGTCTTCTTAATCTTGCGAGAGCGAGCAAGAGCAGAGGCTTTCAGGACAGCAGCCTTAACCTGATCAGGGCGGTGGTCGACAGTGTTCTTGGAAACAGCTAGCTTGATTTTGCGAGCTTCCTTGTAAGGGTGGAAGGTTGTCGAAGTCAGCGACTTGCGCGGCTGGTTCGCAGCTTTAGCAGACTTGCGCAAAAGCTTAATGTTCTTACCAGACTGAACGACACCAACAGCAGTCTTGTTGACGAAGCCGGACGCGCGAGGAGTGTAGACACCTTCGACGTTGAGCGGCTCCGAAGAGAATGTAACACCACCAGCAATATTGCGCTTGACCAGGTACGACGAGTTGGTGCGCGAAAGCGCCCAGAGAAGGTCGTAGCTAACGTTGCTCGACATTGTAACCTACGTCTACAACCACACCTCAGACAGGCGTCACTTCAGCGCACGGTACAGACGCTTAGATAATCAAAATCAAAAGTATATGGCCCTAAGCCCCCATATACTCGTCAGAGTAATCAGTATGCCTCTCTCTGTTACAGGCATACTAATAATGATCCTCGTAGCGGAGAGAATGCAGAATGTAGTATAATGTAAATTCAGAAATTGTTCTTTGGTAAACTAAATTTTAATCAGTCGCTGAAAAGCTCATTAAGACTTAATATTGTTAACTCATTCATAAGTTCGCATTATCAGGGAAATCACGCCTCCAAATGCTTCAATCAAAAACGTCGAATGCTTTCAAGGACCAAGTCCCTGCAAGCGTACTAGCTCGGCGTAACGTCCATTCATAGCAAGAAGGGTATTGTGGTCGCCTTGTTCTACTATCTCTCCTTTATCGAAGACGTAGATTACATCGGCACCTTGAATGGTCGAGAGGCGGTGTGCGATAGCAATGGTGGTGCGACCAAGGGCAGCAGCATCAAGCGCTGCCTGTACAATCTTTTCAGATTCTGAATCTAATGCCGAGGTTGCTTCATCCAAGAGAAGGACATGAGGGTCGCCAATCAAAGCGCGCGCAATCGCAATGCGCTGTTTCTGACCACCGCTGAGCAAAGAGCCGCGAGATCCACTAACGGTATCATATCCATCAGGAAGCGATGTAATAAAATCGTGTATGTTAGCCTTCCGGCATACTTCCTCGATGCGCTCTTGGGAAACTTCAGACTCATCGCCGTGCCAACCGAGGAGAATGTTATCACGAATTGACCCTGAGTACAGCATAGGCTCTTGCTGCACAAGCGCCATACAGTTACGCAAACCTCTCAAGTTGTAGCTCATTATATCCTTGCCATCGAAAAGCACCTTTCCGGCTTGCACATTGTAGAAGCGCTCGATAAGGCCGATGGTGGTAGACTTTCCGCATCCAGATGCACCTACCAAAGCAATATACTGGCCGCGTTCTACTTTGAGATTGAGGCCACGCAGCACTGGAACCTGCGGTCTGGTCGGGTACCGGAAATGCACGTCACAGAATTCAATGTGTCCTTGTACTTTCTCAGGATCAGGAATCTCACCCTCGGTAGAATAAGGATCAATTACAGGATCTGCCATTAGGAGCCGATAGATGTTAGCTCCTGCTTGGCGCGCCTTCCCCATGTCAGGCGCATAACTGAACATCTGGCCCGCTGCTTGCGCACCCAGAATGATAGCCATGAATACAACGAAATAAGAATGAACTGTGGCTTCACCACGTCTCATAACTGTAGAACCCCACCAGAAAATAAGAGCAATGCACCAAGGCGTGAGTCCTTGAGACAAACCATAAAGAATTGCGGACCGGGCAGTAGGTCCTTGCGACGTGGTAATTACATTCTCGATCTCGTCTGAGTACTTCTGGACCACTCCGCCCTCGCGTGTTAGAGACTGCACAGTTCGCACAGCGCTAGAATATTGAGAGGCTAAAGCGCCACTTGACTCGTAAACCTTGCGGCCACGTTCCTGGAGATCAATCATCACCCACACACGCAGGAAACCACACCCCAGGAGAACCGGCACACAGGCCAAGCCAACTAAACCAATGCGCCAGTTGAAGGGAATGCCTGTGGCCACACCACCAATCAAAATTACGAGTGACTGCAAGATTTGACCCATTGTTGCGCCACCTAGACCCTCAATGGCTTTGGCTTCTTTGGCGAGTACAGCAGTGAGAGCACCAGGCGTGCTATCTTTATGATCGAAGAAGGCAATGTCCATCCGCAGTAGCTGACGGAAAAGTCTCAAGCGAACCTGTCGGACAAGATAATCTGAGGCGTAGGAAAGAAGGAAGTTGAGCATGAAAGCTGACATGAAGGCGATGCAACCCAAAAAGAAGAACCACCCGGTGAGCACATTGATCTCGTGGCGCATATGGTGAAACTGGGAAGGCGGCACAATCAGCGCACCAATAATTTCACCAGTGACCATGGCCATGGACGGATAACAGTACCCTATGATGAGAGCGCAAACAGCACCGCCATAAATATACCCACGCTCAGGGGCATTGAGGCGCCACAGAAGCGTGATATAACGCAGCAAATTACCGTCCTTTCGTTCTGCAATACCAGGAATATCGTCGCCTTCAGGCCATTTCATGCCTTGTCCATGCAGTGAGTCGGCATCGTTGTCCGACGCTATAGCATCCTCCTGAATCTCCAGACCATGAACTTGAGCTTCACCTTTCGGACTGTCTTCCAGTTGCATGACTTGCTGGGCTTCAACAAGTTCTGAGTAGTAGCCTGCGTTCGCCAACAACTCGTAATGCGTACCTTGTTCGACTATTTCACCTTTCGACATTACAACAATATTGTCCGCATCCTTGATAGTAGAAAGCCTATGAGCGATAACAATAGTGGTTCGCGTAGCAGAAGCACGGTCGAGCGCCTCCTGAACGATACCCTCAGATTTCGTATCGAGCGCAGAAGTGGCCTCATCTAAAAGCAAAATCTTTGGGTTCGACACAATGGCACGTGCAATAGCAATACGTTGCTTTTGACCACCGCTCAGTAGGAATCCACGATCACCGACATTGGTCTCGAAACCTTCTGTGAGTGTCTGAATGAAATCGTAGGCGTTGGCCTCTTTGCTCGCTGCAATTACTCTAGCTCGCTTCGTCTCTTCATCCGCATTTTCATATTCGGTGCCTATTAGGCCGTAAACAATATTTTCATAAATGCTGTCAGCGAACAGAGTAGGTTCTTGCTGTACAAATCCAATCTGTTGACGGAGCCAACGCACATTAAGATCAGTGATCTCTACGCCGTCGATGGTGATAGAGCCGGAGAGGGGAAGATAGAATCGCTCGAGAATTCCTACAATAGTCGACTTTCCTGAACCGGACATGCCCACAAGAGCCACTGTCTGCCCTTCCTCGATATCTAAGGAGAAATCAGGTAGAACCAGTACATCCGGACGTGAAGGATAGCGGAAGCGCACATGCTTTAGACTGATATTACCGCGAACACTATCCAGAGTCTTTCCTTCATCACTGTCAGAATCAATGACTGGGACGCGATTTATAGTTTCATTGATAGTCTTGGCAGATGATATACCGCGAACCACAAACCTTACATTCGGGGCAATCTGGCTAAACTGGAAAGAGCCAATCATCATAGCCAAGATAACGCTAATGACATGACCAACAGAAGATTCTCCCCATGCAATGATGCGAGAACCTTCCCAGTAGGACAGCGAGTAGTTGAAGAAGAACCCAGACCAGATGCAAGCCAGCATGAAGGAAAGAGCGAGATTTGCCTTGCGCGATTCTTTAAGAGCGTTCCGCAGCACAGTGTCGAATTTTGCGACAAGGCGATCTTGAGCATTAAAGGCAACAGTCGAGCGTACAGAACTAAGTGCTTCTTCTGCTATCGTGGAGCCCTGCGAGTACATTTTGTCACTACGCGTTACATGTTTGATCATGTTGGTAGACCCTATGAGCATGCTTCCGACACAGAATACAACTGTGCCAAACAGGATGAGCGCAAGCTTCCATTGTCGAGCGAGGGCAATCACAATGGCTGTTATAAACGTCGCCAAACCTTGAATAATATTCCCAAGCTTCTCGCTAATAGCCTCTTGTATAGCATTAGTATCATTAGTGATGCGAGTCGCGATCTCACCGCTGCCCAACTTGTCGAAGTAGCCGATATTCTGACGGATAACAGCCTTCAGATACGCCTTGCGCCATCTGCCCGCGATGACCTCACCACGATTCACAAGTAAGAAGCTTTCTAAAACAGATGATACCAGCATACCAACTCCAATATACACGAAATACAGTGCATTGTGATCCGCTTGATGCTGGAACTGATTAATGTTAACAGACTCTGTTGCGAAGAAGGAATTGTACAAATTCGTGATTGCACCGACTACAAGTGTAAACATCGGCAGCGCAACACCATGAATCACAGAGAAGAACACACCCAAAACCACAAGGAAAATATCCCACGAGGTGGCGTATCTGAATAGGGTAAATAGGTTAGCGGCGCCTGGAGTGATCTCTATCTGTGAACGTAATACCGCTGATTCACTCTCAGGAAGCGCACGAAGCTTCTCCTCTAGAAGATCCGCTTTAGTAGCTTCAATTTGCTTCTCGCTTATCTTCTTATTCCCTGTCTCATCTTCCTTTTTGGATTTCCCAAACGGCCACAGCTTTTTTTTTCTTTGATCAGAGCTATACTCGGAACCTGAATTAATTACTCCAGATTCAGTGGTGTCCAGAGAAGACCCGATACCTGGAGGATTTTTCTCCGAAATGCTCATGGTCAAAACTTCGGAAGAGCGGGTACGGTTTTTTTAAGCCGCGCGGTATATATACTTAAACGTTATTAATCTTGACGCTTGAAGTGTCATATTACCTTGTTTTGATGACAGTGATCCACTTTAGCACCAGTGTGGAGATAGCTTTAAAAAACGTTAATAAATAGGAGCACATAGTACAAAAGATTTGTGAAACAAGTCATTTCAAATTTTGGGTGCTGCCTACAGAGATTTGTTCTAGCAGATCAGATAAGGAGCGACACACGGCGCAGCACTGCTACGTCTTATTTCCTCCCTTATTGCCCATAGTAATTTAACCCTTACCTTATTGGTAATTGTACAGGTTCTTGCCATGGTTGTACATTATATAAGAGTAGCTAGCGAAAAACTTACGCACATATGTGGATATAGTCACAACCCTGATAGACAAATGGGTATATGTGGGGTATAAAGGTATCTCAATCTTGCAATTACAAACGAGTCGATCAGAAGTTGCAAGTTAGATTATATTTCGGATTGCCGCTGCCATCCAAGATGCCCCAGTTTTCCTCAACTGAGTCATGAGCAGAGGACTTCCAGTCCTCGTCGAATGCTTCAAACACAAAAGTGTTAATGCCCCACCCGCGAATTGCGCAGATGGCTTGCTGCCAGAACTGAGCCGCGTTGTCAACACTAGGTTGAGCTGCGCCGAAATTGGCACCAGCTGTAGGCCATCCAGTTTCACCAACCCAGAAATCGAAATCGGTTGTTCCCTTGACAGTCTGCAAAGTTTGCAGGGCCTGCATGATATCGTCGAAGAAGCTGTATGAAGCATTGTTCATTGCCTGACCTTGCCAGTAAGAGAATGCATTCGCAAACACGAATTCCGAAGCTTGAATGGCCGGCTCTGCGGACGCATCAACAAGAACGTTCCAAGAGTCGACAGTACCAACCTCAGTAGAACCGTAGGAATTGCCATCCTTGTCCTTGATATTCTGAACCAGGCTCTTGATGGTTCCGATCTTGCCTGCGAGCTCCTCGGCAGTGAGATCATTACGGTAGAGCGCCTCAGATCCAACGAGGAATCCCTTAATCACAGATGACGAAATTGTTGGCAGTACCTGTTGGAGCGCAGCCTGTTCTGCCGCAAAGTGAGCATCGTCTGTGGGCCAAACACCAAGATAAAGGCTGAAGCCCTTGGCCTCCAGAGCAGGACCCATATTGGCAAGAGTATCGCAGTCTGAAGCAGCGTACACACGGACAATAGATGTATATTGCGAAAGGGTATCAAAATCCGACTCGTAATCCTGCGTTGTCTTGCACTGGCCATCGCTGTTGCGACGGACACCTATATCAAGTCCTAGCTGACCCAACGGGGTCGAGCTAGTGGCTAGAGCCACCGCGGCTGAACTCAAGATGGACGCAAACTTCATTTGGGGTGACGGAGGAATGCAATGCGCGTATTTGTGTTCGGCGAGACCTCGAAATACCGCTGACTCAGCGGCCGAAAAGAATTTGTGTACAACCTAAAAATAGCGCTGCATGTAAAGGTAGCCTGGTCTGAACATAAAACTGAGTGAGCTTCGGATATGTTGATGTAATCAAAAGCATAATTTGTGGATTACAGGCAGTATTAGGATCTAATGAGAGTTAAACATGACTACCTAAACGCATTCAACCCAAGACTAAAATTCAATGGAAGCTATAACAACCAAGGTATTCGTTGGCGCTTCATTAGCGCTGTCGTATGTTACGCCTCATTGGTGGGGTAGCACTTCGAGCGCAGCGACACTCACCGCGTTCACGACGGATCCTACAATCCTCTATATCCGTGCGGATAATGGTCTCTCCTCTACTAAGGTCAATGTAATCGACGGCAATGGGACCATAGTCTATACAATCGAGAGAACCAGCCGCTTGTCTACTCAATGGGTGATCTACAGTGCCGCGACGCGTGAAAGTATCGCGATTCTCCACTCTGGGCTTGAGAAGTCAGTAGATTTTCTTGGCAAGCCAGGGCTTCAGCATCGCACAGTGGGGAAGTTTAAGTGGTTTGACATACTCACGTACTTTTATCCCAGAGTAACATTTTTCCTCAGTGACGGCGCTGAGTACGAATGGACGCGCTTTTCTCAGTGTCTTGAGCGGGTGGTGAATCCAGGAGGCGGCGCTGAGGAAATGCGCGAGCGTCTGGCTCGTATGAAACATCTGCGCAGGTTCAAGTTTGACTGGGAGTTACTAGTCGATAAATCATTTGACTCTGAAATCGCACTTGCGACCGCGTTTCTAGCCGCATTATCGCTATGGACGCCTTATTCGCCGGCAACCATCGGATCTCGTATTGCACAACAGCATCCAGTTTAAGCCATAAAACTTCCTAGTTGAGTAACCCCACAAGATCGTATCAACAACGACTCCGTCAATAATGCATCTAAACAAGGAAAGTCAGGTTGAAAAAAGGTCGCTAAGTATAAGTATAGCTTTTGCAGAGAGCGGGAAGCTCTGCATTTTTCGTTCTGAATAACATGCAGCCATCAACACGCACCAGTCTGAACGACTATGATCATGTCACGTGGTGGGTGTCCAACGCGAAACAGGCAGCTTCCTACTGGTGCACGCGATTCGGATTCAAAGAAATTGCCTACAGAGGACTAGAAACTGGCTCGAAGGATGTATGCTCTCACGTCATTCAAGCAGGTTCCATCGTAATGGTATTCACATGTGCTCTTCGCTCTAAGGCAAGCCTCACCGAGAACGAGCAGCTAGTGCGCGACATCCACGAGCATGTGTCACGTCATGGCGATGCAGTGCGAGACGTGGCATTTGCATGTGACGGAGTCGAAGTCGTTTACTCTGCCGCGGTTGAAGGTGGCGCAATCTCGCATGCGCCTCCATGCACCCTTTCTGATCGTTTTGGAACCGTAACTACGGCAACTATTGGCAGCTATGGCGATACAGTACACACACTGATTAACCGTAGTGAGTACCGTGGGGCCTTCTTGCCCGGGTTTATTTCAAGCGAAGATCTGACGTCCATGCGTAAAGCGAGGACAACTGTGGATGCCATTGACACAATTGCGGGCCCACCTGGACTGACGCTGCTGGATCATTGCGTAGGAAATCAGGGCTGGAATCAGATGGAGGACATCTGCAAATTTTATGAAAAGGCGCTAGGTTTCCACAAGTTCTGGTCGGTAGATGACAAGACCATCAGCACTGAATGGTCGGCACTCTTCTCAACAGTTATGGCATCCGAAAATGAGAAAGTCAAAATGCCAATCAACCAGCCGGCTGTTGGCAAAAAGCGAAGTCAGATTGAAGAGTTTGTCCAGTTCTATGACGGGCCCGGGGTCCAGCATCTCGCGCTCCTGACTCCAAACATCATAGAAACGGTCAGAAACCTCCGCAAACGGGGTGTAGACTTCATCGATGTACCGAATACCTATTATGATACTCTTAGACAACGTCTCTCGGGCTCTAAGATTCATGTTAAAGAAGACCTGAAAACACTTGAGGAGTTAGACATTCTCGTTGACTTCGATGATGGAGGATACCTTCTGCAGTTATTCACCAAGCCCCTCATGGACAGGCCTACGGTGTTCATCGAAATTATCCAGCGTGAGAACTTCGACGGCTTCGGCGCAGGAAATTTCAGATCGCTATTCGAGGCTATCGAGCGCGACCAAGCCATGCGTGGAACTCTGTAGAGAATTTTTAACCGAGTTTAGCAAGTGATATCATTACTGAATCCTCCAATCGAGCTTTTCGTGGCGTGGGAAACTTACCGTCGAAAAGTTCAGAGGCACCGACTCCTAGATCAGGGTCATTGCCGACGGCAGCCTCAACTTCTTGCCAGCGCCCGAAAACCAGTAAAAGATTTTCTGAACGGGCCGAGGTTTCACTGAGTAGTGGATCTGACTTTGAGAAAAACTCTTGCGATGGGCACCACAACGTCGATGTGTACTCAACTGGTGCCTGCGTGAAAATAGCGCTGAACTTCGGCACAGCTCGAACTGAGTAGAGAGAAGGTCCTTCCGGAACAGATTTTCTCGTTTTTACGTCTATCCACACATTGCTTTTGACAGGCACCTCCTCGTCGAGACGAAATACAGTATCGAAGCCCAGGTTCACAAAGGGCGTCAGTCGCTCGTCCGTTTTTTCTTTTTTTGTTTTTTTTTGATGTCTGCGCTTTGCTGTGTGCTTCTTAATGGCAATCCCTTGTACTAGATCAGTGCTAGGGAGGCCAGGCGGCGGCGGTAGCTTGCGAACATACTTATACAATGGCGGGGAGCCAAAGAGCTGTTTTCTCAGATAGCGCGGTGTGACAATTAACTGCAATATGTTAGAGCAAGCGATGGATTCCCACGATGTCTTGGCCACTGGCGCTGGCTCATCAAGACGGCGCTTCTGCGATTTTTCACCCGGCTGGGATGATGGAGGCACGTCGTAAACTATAATTTCCTTGACATCGAATAGAATCGCTGCTCTTGCTATTTCGTGTAGCACAGTGCTGCACTGTTGCAATGAAGTACAGGTTTGAGTGCCTATGCAAGTCGACGGTATCGCGATTGCGACTGCCATCCTCTCTGACAAACTCAGAGAGAATGTCAGTTGATGTCAAGGATTTGAGTGTGCAGCAGCTGGCTGAGGTCCGGAAGCAACTGGAAGCTGAACTGGAACATCTCTCGGAATCATTTACTCAACTGCGGGCAGCACAGAGCCGTTTCGCCGACTGTGCAACCAGCGTTCAGGTCGCTTCAGAGCCTGGAACAGAGGACAAGCAGATACTCGTACCATTGACAGCATCCTTATACGTTCCAGGGCGTATGAAAAGCACAGATAAATATATTGTGGACGTTGGAACCGACTATTTTGTGGAGAAAAATAGCAAAGACGCAGTGAAGTTCTTCGAAGAGAAGGTTGACACACTAAATCGCAACCTAGTAGACTTGGACAAAATCGTCAACGAGAAAATGGCCAATCTACAGACAGTGGAAGAAATATTTAAAGCAAAATTTGCTCAACAAGCCCCAAATCCTGCGAAGTAAGTATGCAGTACATATTAGATGTTTATCAAGCTTTAGTGTCGTACTGAATTGTAACAGGACCATCGTTAACTAGTTCTACATCCATCATAGCTCCGAACTGCCCGTCCTCGACGGTCCCAGACTCCTTGGGCAGACCAGCTGCCACGCGTCCCTTAAAAAGCTCGTACAAGCTTATGGCTTGTTCTCCCTTGGCAGCAGCATGGAAATCGGGCTTGGTGCCCTTTTTCACATTTCCGTACAGCGTAAACTGGGAGACGCAGAGTACACGGCCACCTATCGCTCCAACATTTTGCTGCCACTGAGTTCCATTCTCGTCCGGCCACAGCCGAAGCTTGACTACCTTGTCGGCGGCTTTGATACAGTCCGATTCAGAGTCTTCGGGGCAAATACCGACCAGGACCAACAGACCCCTTTCTATCTGGCCTACGATGTTCGTATCAACAAGTACACTTGCCCGTTTGACTCGCTGTATTACTAGCCGCATGACGATATACTAAGTCATATTGTGTCGAGAATGGCATTCTCACCCCTGTCTTCACACTGCGAGTGAGTAGTGCAGGAATCGTCTTTTCGGTCCAAAGCTATTGAACCACTTTCGACAGGAAAAGTACGCTGCTCATAAAAATGCATGGTTACAGTACTAAAATAAGTTACATGCATCAGCGGTTTAGCTCTAACGGTTCGATATGATAGCTCTTCAATGAATGCCTTGCTTCGATTCCAAAACACCTGCTAGTACTAGACCCAACTATATACCTGCGGCTTTAAACGCTCTATGTGTGAGTTCTACACCGGCAAAAGTAGCTGCATTCGCAGGGAACGACCGTAGAAGGGCCGGAGCCACACCAGGGAAGAAGGCCTTGATACCGCCACGAGCGTAGATCTTACGTGTCACCTCGCCAATGCCTATTTTCTCACTGCTCGACTGCAAATTAGACTTGATAGTGTCAATCGGAAAGACCGGGACCCACATTGCAACGCCAGCACAACCACCAGCAATTAGAACCTTATCAAGGCCAGTTACACCGGTCACAGGATCAGCATAGTATCGTTTTATAGCTTCATATGCAGCGAAGTAGAGAGCAGAACCAGGACCATCACGTGCTAGTGTTGCTACCGAACCCTTGAACACGGATCGCACGCCGCCTTCGGAATAAATGTGTTTGAGAGCAGACATTGGTCCGGTCAGCTTTGGGCCTTGACCTTGCCCCTGCCCCTGTAGCTGGAGCACAACCTTGATACGTTCGAATGGTGCGGTAATCGCCGTCATGGGAATGGCAGAGATAAAGCCGGCAGCAGAAATTTGCGCAATATTGAGAGGGGCCAAATCGTCGAGCTTCCACGCTTTGCGCGCGATTCTCTGACCAACATCGTAGCCCCAGAAGGACACAGCGAACATAGGCGTCACGCCTATCAGGGGGGCACCAACACCTCTGTAGAACCCCCGCGGGCCGTCATGCTTGACAATGTACTTGACAGAATCGCCAAGACTTCCTCCGCTGGTCTGCTGTCGTACTTTAAGTAGGTCAAATGGGTGACCCGTCAACACAGCACATACGCCGCCGATACCTCCGGCAGCAAAAGATTTTATCTGGCCGAGTAGCGCAGAGGAGCCAGTGTCCGAAACATTTTCTATCGCCGAGTCACTCTGGTCTGACATGTTTCGTGGGCCCAGCTGCGAAAGTCACCCTTTATATGATGTGAGTGAGTGTATATTACCCGAGGTGTCGAACTATGCGGGGAAACTTGATCAGATTACGTCACGCAGTTATCACGGTAAAGCCGTCCGGCACTAACCCGCGTGACCCGCGCATATGCTTCGAGCTGCAGGAACAACTGAGTCTCAACCATGAGAAAGCCTGCTCAGAAAAACATGGAATGGCTTGCAAAAAGGAGAAAAGAGGCCCTGATTAGAGAACGACTCGTTTCTTACAGTGAGGCGATGGCTAATGTATAGTGCGAATGCTAGGGTTCGACAGCATTTCTAGTCTTCGATGCCCAGTTCTCAACAAGTACTCAATTGTGGAAATGTCGCGACGGTTGAGGTCACGATATTTGTCAAACTCGCTTTGGATGTATCTCAAGAATTGGGGTCGTGTGTCAGGTTCTTTCTTATAAGCAGCCCTTACGCAGAGCCGATAGAGCTTGAGAACATCTTTCTGGATGCCTGTGAGCTTTTGCATCTTAGCTGAAGACATTTTTCGAAGTTTAGACAGATTCCTTTAAGCCCCGAGACGTGTTTAGACTTCGCGAAGAGAATGGAAGCGACCAGTAGGGTGTCTAATCAGCGAACGAACCGCTCGGGTGACGTGACCCAGGGCAAGGTAGACTTAGTAACCTGCCGGCTCTATATACAAGTGGCGCCGTGTAAATTGGAGTCTCAGGCGAGAAATTGAGCCTCTAAATTTGTATATTTAGATCATATGCGCCAATGAAATGTATTGCATCTGCTTGAATAGTCAATAAGTTCATTTCCGTAACCATAAGCACTAAGCTTTCACGAATATTCCTTGCAAAATTTGGACTACCCTTGCCCTGAAAAAAATTCAGGGAGCACCGTAGAAGTATAAAACAGGCTCTGCGCCATTACGAATCTTTTTGTTTAGCACACTATCTAGGAAATGCCGTTTGTATACGTTCCTAGTGACAGTGAGAATTCTGACGCTGGCGTCAATCGCTTTAACGAACGCTTAGCTGGTCGCCGTCATGGTCGTAAAGAGCGCTCACAGCGCGCTGCCGTCCGTGGTGGTCGCATTGGCAAGGAGCAGCGCCCCAGCAGGCGTGAGCGCCGCCAGCTCGAAGAGGCTCTTGCTGCTGAGAGCGATGAGCCGGTCGAGTTCGACTTCAGCCAGCAGTCTCTTGAGCAAGAAGCTGGCGAGCTCTTTGCCATCCACGATGAACTCCAGAACCTTGACCTCGATAGCCTTGTTGGCGACATAGATTTCCTTGAGTTCCTTCTCAATGCTCTTCAGGGCCTCAGCAATCGCCTAGAGGCACTTATCGAAGTTGCCTCAGGTCGCGATAACAGGAAGTTCCGTCGTACCGTCGGCTTCTACATCGCCAGCACCAACGAGCTGATTGACGATGTTACGGAGATTCTAGAGGTGAGTTACGAAAACGCTATTGCCTCCTCTTCAGACTCCGAATCATCTTCGTCCGAGTCTAGCTCTGACTCTGAGTCTAGCTCTTCTTCTTCGTCTTCATCTGAGTCTAGCTCCTCGTCTTCCTCATCATCAGATTCAAGCTCTGATTCTGACTCTGATTCCAGTTCATCTTCGTCCTCAGATTCGAGCTCGTCGTCTTCGTCAAGCTCTAGCTCTAGCGGTAGCTCCAGCTCGGAGTCTTCAAGCGAGAGCGAGAGCGATAGCGACGAGTGCGAGTGCGCGTGCGAGGATGTCTGCGACGACTGCAACGAATGCACTTGTGAAGATGAGTGTGAATGTGATGATTGCGGATGTGATAATTGCGCATGCGAGAATGACAATGACAGCGAGCTTGAAATCGATGTCAACGACAGTGACTTAGACTCCGAAGAGGTAGACGCGATTCTAGCCAATGTTGAGGCTCCGTCAAGCTCCGAATCCGACAGCGAGGACGAGATTATCTACGCTTACGACTCGGGCGATGAGGACGAGGACGAAGATGAAGGCGTAGAAGTATACGAGGTTCAGTCCGACGATGAGGAGGACATTGTGATTGTCTAATGTCTAATGTCTAATCTGCTAATGGTTCAATTCGACCTCTTAGTATCAAACGTGATCTGTTATTGTTGTTCAAGATCTCTTGGACAAGCCTCGACTCGCAATTTATCATCGAGATGCTGTATAAATCACAATTAAGCATTTCTAAAGTCTTATTATTAAGTAGTCATACATGTTTCACAACCCAAGCCCTGGAAATTGAGGTTTACCCGTTACTGCGACGACGTAATCACACACGCGTCAAAGTCATGGTGGACCATAGGTGTGCTTTTTGCGACTACACTACCACCAGATTGTCGAATATGACTCGCCATATCGGGCGGAAGCACGCGCTCTCAGGGCGTTCTCTACCGCCAATTCCTGAAATTCATTCTCCTCTAGTCGGGCATCAACAGCCACTGCTGCCGAGCATGACGGCACCAATGACGCCAAATTCGTCTGTGATTATTGGAAGTCCCATGGAGACTCAAGGACAGCATCGGCCAGTAATGGCGAGCGATAGTGGCCAATTCCGCTGGAAGCCACCAGTACCCTCTCCAGTGTGTCATCGACCAGACCCACCACTGCCATCCAATGTAGAGTGGCTGAGAGAACGCGTAGTTCAGCTTGAGAGAAAAGTCCTGGAGCTTGAATCCCAGCAACGTCAACAAGACCAAGCAATGGCCGCAGTTGAAGCCTTACAGCAGCGTTTTCGACAAGTGGCCGTGTCCATGCTATACAATTAGCTAAGATGTAGAAAGGGTAAAGCAGTAGCAGTCGTCTTGTAATTTTTCTCATCAGTGGCTGATTTTACTTCGAGATGGTGAACCTTACCGAGAAGATTGCTCAGATCCAGGAGGAGATGGCTAGAACCCAGAAAAATAAGGCTACGGAGTATCACATTGGGCTGCTGAAGGGAAAGCTCGCACGGTACCGGCAGCAGCTACTTGAGCCAGGTCCGGGAGGCAGCTCGAGTCCAGGTCAGGGATTCGAGGTTACCAAAAGCGGGCATGCTCGTGTTGCTCTCATAGGGTTCCCCAGTGTAGGCAAGTCTTCTCTCTTGAGCAAGATTACCCACACGAAATCAGAGGTCGCTCAATACGCATTTACCACCTTGACCAGCGTTCCAGGCGTTTTAGAATACGATGGAGCAGAAATACAGGTCCTTGACTTACCAGGAATTATCCAAGGTGCTGCGGAGGGTAAAGGCCGTGGTCGCCAAGTTGTGTCTACTGCTCGTACAGCAGATCTGGTGCTGATGGTTCTAGACGCTACCAAGCCCGAGAGCCAACGAGAAATATTGGAGAAAGAACTGGAAAGTGTAGGTATCAGACTCAACAAGCCTATACCGGATCTTAGTGTACGGCCGAAGCAAACGGGGGGTATTAAAGTAACATTTGTCCAACGGCCAGAATTCCTAGAAGAGAAGGTTGTCTCTGGAATACTCCGGGACTACCGCTTGCACAATGCAGATGTCATGATACGTGATCCTAAGGCTACAGTTGATGACTTGATCGATGTCATAAATGCTGGACACCGATCATATATTCCGTGTTTGTATTGCTATAACAAGATTGATGCGGTGTCACTAGAGGAAACAGATAGGCTTGCTCGCCTACCTAATTCTGTGGTTGTGAGTGTCAACTACGAATTAGGGCTTAACGACTTAAAGGATCGAATTTGGGACGAACTTCGCCTTAACCGAATCTACACAAAGCCTAAAGGATTCAGACCAGACTTAGAGGATCCCACAATTCTGCGGCAGCGTCATTCCACTATCGAGGACGTGTGTAACCATGTCCATCGTGATTTTGTCTCTAAGTTCAAGTATGCCATGGTGTGGGGAACTAGCGTCAAACACTCGCCGCAAAAATGTGGCTTGCAGCACAAAGTTGAGGACGAAGACGTGGTTAGTTTATTTACAAAATAATATATCTAATAATTTCATTTTCGAAGGTTGAGCTTGTCCAGCTCAGTTTTGGCTTCGTTGATCTTTGTGGCCAGGTACGGTGATCCTCCACGGTCTGGATGATTCAACAGCATGATGCGGCGATGTGTATCCTTCAGCTTCGACTTTGTGAGCGTTGACTCTCGAAGGTTGAGAATCTGAAGAGCCTCCCGCTTCGACATCTTATCACCAAAGCCGCCCTTGTAGTAACCCTTGGGTCCAGCCTTAGAAAATGCGAGCTTGAGAACATATAGCCCGCACCCAACACTGAAAGCCGTTAGCACCGGATGCTCTTCGATATACTCTTTAACCGTCATGGAAGTGGTGGCGGGCCCCTTCACGACCAGACTACTTATGCTTACATCAGTCGAAATTTTTCACTTTTGCCTCTCACAAACTAACTTTCTTGCACACTTCAATTCTCGAGAATGAGAATCGAGACGTGCTATTTCTGTTCGTCACCAGTTTACCCTGGACATGGAATAAAGTTTGTTCGCAACGATGCTAAGGAATTTCGGTTTTGCAGGTCGAAGTGCCACAAAAACTTTAAGCTGAAGCGCAATCCGCGCAAGCTCAAGTGGACCAAGGCCTTCCGTAAATCTGCTGGTAAGGAAATGGTTGTGGATTCGACTCTCGCCTTCAATCAGCGCCGTCATGTACCTGTGCGCTATAACCGCGAGTTGGTAGAAGAGACTATGTCGGCGATGAAGCGGATCGAAGAAATTCGCCAGCGTCGTGAACGGGCATTTTACAAGAATCGTATGCGCGGCAATAAAGCTCGCCAGCTCGAACTTGACCGCAAGCTCGTGGAGGCTAATCCTGAACTTTTGCGTCGCCGCGAAGTCGAGCTACGCCGTGCTGCGGAAAAGGCTGCTGCGAAAGAAGCCGCTGGAGAAGAAGATGAGATGCTTTCGGACCTCTCAGAGGATATGGACGTTTCCGAGGTTGAGTCAATGTCGGAGGAAGAAAAGATCCCAGTCGTCGTTAAGAATAAGAGCAGACGCAAGGTTCGTGTATAACTATTTATAATTATGTGTATCGTTTTAACTGTGGATCTGGATCACTGGTACAGTAATGTCCAAGCGCTCAAGACGCGCACTGCCACTTTAGAAATACCATACTCTCTCAGCTCTACATTATATCATGAATTATGCAGCTGCACGCACGAACATATGCGCGTAATTCATAGCAATATCGCTGCTTACTGACTAGTTACTCATTAAGCTGAGGGGAGGATGTAATAATAAGGGAAAGTGAACAGCTAGGTATTTGCCCAAGCATATGTCTCGATGTATCTCGTGACCCCGCACTTTCTTGTAGGGCGTGGTGCAGAACAGGAGACTGTCATCCAATCGTTGGGCCCCGTTCGCCTATATGGTAGATTAACTCGAGTATCAGACCACGACCTGGAGATCGCCGATCTGCTTCACGAGGATTGCTCAGTCCTGGTCGCCCTTGATATCCACGACCCCGAACTCGATTTTGACACACTAACTGAGGGCTTAATTGTCAAGATTTTCGGATACTGGGGGGGCCGCTCTATTCGGGCGATACATATTGCGGCTGGTGAACCCGATGTGATAGACGGTGGCGATCAGGAAATCTGGCAGTTCATTGAGCAACGCGCACTCGAGGTATTAGAGATCCAATCGCTGATCGTTGGCTTGTAATCTGACCCTAATTGAAGCATATCTAGATAATACCACAGTAATGCGTAGGACAGTTGCGCGTTGCTGCTAAAAGACCTATTTTAGATAACAACTTGAAGCTGTTAAATTCAGTCAGTGAAGAGTAGGCGACTGCATGGAACCATAATAGATAGCTATTAACCCCACACCCTTTTTTAGACCGGGAATAAGGTTGGGTTTTTGTCCCGCCAGCGAATCAGGGGACGCGCTTGGGTAGAGTGATAGGGAAAGGGTTGCAGTCACATTTATAGAAGTGGGGCAGCGGGGTTAGATTATAGATATATGTAGATGTTGTAAAGAAGCTGTCAGTGAGAATAAACCGTGTTTTAACCCCAATTCTCCAATAAAGAATTTTCCATAACCTCCCCACGCTAAATGAAGCCTTGAACCTATAAATCACATCAGTAAAATTCACTCAGCATAGCCTCGTGCCGTACGGAAAAAGCTCAAAGCTGAAGTTGAGTACACACCCACTGCAGCAATAATAAATCGACGAGAGTGTATGCTCACAAGCTCAAATTATAAGCGAATTTTGAGCTGCGAGCTAGGAAAAATTATCGTTCTCGGAACTAACCCACCTATATTGGAGGTCTGCAGCTCTCAGCCGTCATAGCCGGTCTGCTATTACCGGAGCCTGCCCCATGACTCTGATTTACATTACAGTAACCTAACGTCGAGGGTATATCTGCAGGTCGCTTACAACTAAGATGTTACATAACCAACCAGTCACTGCCCGTAATACGCAATCACTATTGTTTTTACGTCCAACTAGCCATAGGGAGAGGTGAAATGGCAGACAAGGATGACGAGGATGGTCGCAATGCGTCTGGTACCATCGCCTGCCTTCGATGTCGCGTTCGTAAAATCAAGTGTGATCGAGGCTTCCCAAAATGTGGTAGTTGCGAGAAATTTGGCCATGCCTGCCTCACAAAGGATCCATCATCAGGAAGAGTCGTGCCGCGGAGCTACCTACAACATCTTGAAAAGAGGGTAAAGGAGTTGGAGCATGAATTAGCCCAGCGCACGAGCCAGTCGGTGTCAACTATGTATTCCGACGAGTCTGATCAGACGTATTTAGGAGGCACAGCTGGTCTCACATTTGCGCAAATCATGAACTCACTGCTTCATCAACGACTAGCACTTGAGGGAAAAGCGTTTCCAGCTTGTCTAGCAGATCAGATGGGGCCCATGACGGTTCCTGGACCCGAAGAGGATGAAAGTAAATCCACTAACTCAAGTTCTAGCTCTAAAAGTGCTTCATCCTCAGAGTTTCCTCATCAGGGACCGCCATCTACGTCTTCTGAAAGCTCGTCGGAGGTACCAAGCATTGATCTACCGCCCAAACGCGTTGCTGAGCGCTATTTAAGTGCCTATTTCACGCGTTCTAATCCTCAGATTCCAGTTCTACATCGCGAGCAATACATCCGCGACTACTTTGAGCCTATATATGGCCCTATTTCGCCGGGAGTAAATCTTGCGAATAAGCATACCTCACTCAACCTTTCCACCCGCGATGGTGAGCCTCCCGCGGGAACATTCTATCATTTGCTCAAAGACGCCAATGGAACACTTTCTGCGGTTCCAGAACCACGTATACGAACATGTCTTTATTTCATATTCCAAGCCATGGCAATCGGGGCAGCATGCGTTTTCCAGCAACTAATGGCTGAGGGCCGCAATTCGTCAACGGAATGCCACAAACTGCACAAGTCTGCTATGCGCTACTATGGATACACTATCAACTCTCCTGACAGGTTTCTTGCCCTACAAGCGCTACTGCTGCTCGGCGTTTATTCGTTAATGCGCCCCGCCCACCCTGGCGTATGGTTCGTTGTGGGTACAGCAATGTGGATGTGCATTGAGATGGGTCTTCACAATGAGCAGCGTATGTTTGCTACCACACCTGCTATTGCGCGGTCTTCTGATCCCCTTAAGGTAGATATGGGGCGGCGGTTGTTCTGGTGTACTTACATCCTCGACCGCCAGATCAGCATGTATCTTGGCCGCCCGGTCAGCCTGGGAGACGAGTATGTTCGCGTGTCGCTATTCTCGATCGCTGACGATGCTTGGCTGGTATCAGGCAAGCCGTTCGACAAAGCCCCAGACCGCCCCTCGTATAAATGGATCACTTGGCACATGCTTGGCGTCCGTCGTATCCAGCACAAGATTAAGTACTATTTCTACGACCGAGCGGATGCTGAACAGGCGTCCAATGATGAAGAATCAGTTAGTAGAATGCGCGCGGCGATGCGAACAGAGCTAGATGAGTGGTATCATGCTATTCCTCGGACGTCTGATGTATTTAACATGGACCTCAACTTTGTTTTTTTTTGATCTTAACTATCATCAGACTGTTCTCTTTATGTATGGAGTCTCACGTGCTAATCCACGACCTTCTGAGAAAAGCATGCGCATTATACTCAGCGCAGGCATCAAGATCCTCGAGACATATATCCGCATATCCGCTGCACGTTCTCTGAACTATTCATGGGTCTCCACACATAATATCTTCCAAGCTGCTGCCTCTTGTTTGTACGTGCTTCATCAAACCAGCAGCCTTAATGGGCAGTTTAAACTTGAGCCTTTTGAGGAGCTCATCCGCTCCGCGCTTGAGGTGATAGACGAGTTAAAGACCGAGTGTCACACTGCACAGTCCTGTTACGACTCCTTACTGCTGATGTCGAAACTCACTATGGAGCTGTTGCGCCGCGATGGGTCCGCCAAGCTTCCTGGAGCAGATCCACTCCAGGAAGAGAACCAGCTTCATGCGTCAATGCCTCCTTCAAATCCTGCACCTGTCGTTGATTCAGATCGTTCGTTGCCGATTCCGGCTGGACCAGCTGGTGTAGCGATGGGCCCTATGGCTGCCACAGCATCTAATGGAAATGCTAATATTCCTTTTCATGAGCCTTTTAAATCCGAAAACGCAACGGGGCCTCCTCCTCCCGTCCCCGATGCACACATGGGCATGAGACTCCCTCCTCCGAAGCGCCCGCGGCGTTCAGATACTATGAACGTCACTCCGCTTATGGCCGCAGCAGCCATGCGGCCCGACCAATCGATTAGAGGTAATGACCCTCTCGCTGCTGCGCCGCAATCATCATCTGCTCCAATTGGCGGGCGTTGGTTTAACCGCAGTGGTACAATGCAACGGGATGACCATTACCTACCTCCATATGCCCGCATGCAGCATTCACCCTCTCACATCGCTCCCAATAATACACCAGGCATGTATGGAACATCACCGAAGGCCCTGACTGATGCAGCTACATCCACTCCTGCAACGCCTACCTTGGATAACCCAGAAGTTGGCCGGGCCGATCAAAGCTACGATTTTGCCTATAAACCCACCGGGGTGCCTGCTGGTCTTGCTCAGTCATTAGTGCCAGTTGTTCCACACGCACAGCAATATGCAAAGCAACCGTACATGGTCGCTCCTTATCCTGCTGCCGTGGCCCAGCAGCTAACCGGGACTCGAGGAAGCTACTCCCCCGCTATCCAAGAACCAGTTTCAGCAGTAGAACAGACACAGGGAACTACAACCTCTGCCGGTGCTGATGAAGCTGCTAATGACTCTGAGGAGCCTGCACACGTTTTTGAGTACTTCAATGAAATGTCGCAGATGTTAATCTGGGATTCGCTCCTTCTGCCCAACTCCACATTATAATTATCTAGAATAGACTACGTTTTCGATCCATCTTGTTAGCCGGCCGAAGACTTTAGACATATTTTGCACCAGTATTGAAAGTAGCTAATCGTTTTCAGGGCTGCTGCCCTTTTATGGTGATGTTGATTTTAACGTTGTGGGACTATAGAAAAATTATATAATCTGCAGGTTACGCTTGAGACGCGGTTCAGTGTCGACATAGCAGGAGCATCAGGGCTTTGGACGGCGCGGGCTATGGTGAATCGTGAGATCAGTTTTTTGCTCCTGATATGGTTCATTTGTGTCCACGTTGTCCGATTCCTCGGCTGGAATGCCCACAGGAAACGACTTCGCCAGATTCACTGCCCCAAGGCTCGCCCACTACATTTGCCTATGCAACCACCCGGTGTTTCTATTTTGCGACCTATGAAAGGATGTGATGAGTGGCTAGTAGAATGCTTGCGCTCAGGATTCAAACAAGATTATGTTGATTTTGAGATTTTACTTTGCGTGGACTCTCCGGATGACAGCGCCGTCACGGTAGCTGAACAGCTGCTATTAGAGTTCCCAGATGTAAACGCTCGGCTTTTGATTGGATGCGACAACTTTGGACCCAACCCCAAAATCAACAATCTTGTAAAGGCGTACAAGGAAGCGAAGAACGACATAGTCTGGGTCCTGGATGCGAATATTTGGGTGGCGCCAAGTGCCTTGTCACGAGCAGTCCTCCAGTTCTCACGTCCACAAGTTGCTCTTGTACACCATCTCCCGGTGGCAGTGAGCTTTGGTGATGGTTTTGGCGAGCGGCTTGAGGAAATGTACATGTCTACTGCCCACGCCGAATTCTACACGGGCATAAACGAGGTTGGAGCTGCGCCTTGTGTGATGGGAAAGTCAAATCTGTACCGCCGTTCTCAGCTAGACGCCGCTACCAGTGCCGAACCTGGCTGCGGCTTGGAGTATTTCGCAAAGTATATGGCCGAGGACCATATGATTGCGGAAAAACTGTGGGCTCCGGGAGGTCGCACAGCAATGGCCCCCGACGCTGCGGTGCAACCTCTCGTACGAGGGCTCCGAAGTGATCAATTTATTGCACGTCGTGTGCGCTGGGTCCGACTCCG
Source organism: Wickerhamiella domercqiae (assembly GCA_001599275.1). Classification (NCBI taxonomy): domain Eukaryota; kingdom Fungi; phylum Ascomycota; class Dipodascomycetes; order Dipodascales; family Trichomonascaceae; genus Wickerhamiella; species Wickerhamiella domercqiae. Next base: position 879,132 of record BCGM01000003.1, read on the forward strand.
AAAATACATGGTCATGGCGGCTACCCTGGTTGAGCCATCAACGGACTCTTTTGTAGGAAGCTTAGCGGGCGCAATCGGAATGAAATGTATATGGGAAAAGTCCGTTTGCTTCTGGTGGCTGTTCTTAGTGTCGCTGTGGTGCCTGTCTGACTGGTTTCATTACCAGCTTGTACAAGGATATGTTCGGCACGACTGGGCCCAAGAGCGATCCCTAAAAGTGTGGTTAGGAACTTGGCTTTGCCGGGAGTCTTCAGCTCTACCATTGTGGCTGTGGGCAATGGCCGGTCGCCGCGTTGAATGGCGCGGTCGACCATTTAGAATAAAATCTGACCTTGCGGCAGAAGAGATATCGTAGCATTAATTACACTTAGCATTCATTAGTAGTTAGACGGATAAAATGTCTCATCCAGGTTAGCGAATGTTTCTTTGATATTCCGTACGTTCACGAAACGAGGAAGAAGATGTTGCGAGCCAGCCTTATCATCTGTCCCACTTTTACGTGCGCCTCCGAACCACTGCTGTCCTACGACAGCACCTGTGCTTTTGTCGTTGATGTAGAAGTTACCCGCTGCATGCTCTAACGCACTGGATAGTTTCTCAATAACATCACGGTCCTGGGCAAATATTGCTCCAGTAAGACCATATTGAGACGTAGAGTCTATGAGTTTCACTGTGGTCTCAAGGTTAGCGTCGTCATACACATAGACGCCGAGCAGGGGCCCAAAATATTCGCTGCTGAATAGCTCATGTGATGGATCCTTAGCTAAAAAGATAGTGGGCTCGATATAGTAGCCATTTTTGTCGCTATAACCGCCACCAACTAGCAATTCGACCGAGGAATCCTTTTTGTATTTCTCGATCGCCGTCGAGACTTTAGCATATGAGCGGTCGTGAATGACGGGCCCCATGAAAGAAGTGAACTCAGTGGGACTCAGTGCATTTCCTCGAGTCAAAGCCTTGGTTTCGTTGATAAGCTCACGGCTGAATTGGGGCCAAATGCTCTTTGCAACATATACGCGCGACGTGGCGGAACATTTTTGGCCCTGGTATTCAAATGCGCCACGAACGGTGGACCTCGCAGCATGACCCACATTAGCTGTTTGGTGTACTAAGTGGAAGTTCTTGCCACCCGTTTCCCCTACAATTCGCGGATAAGATTTGTACTTGGGCAGATTAGCAGCTATCTGCTGATATAACGATTGGAATACTGTCGTAGAACCCGTGAAGTGGAGCGCAGCAAATTCAGGATGGTCGATCACAGTCTTCGTGACCGGCTCCGCAGGACCTGGCACGAAGTTGATAACGCCATCTGGGACTCCTGCCTCGCTAAAGATCTCGTGAATCAGGTAGTTCGATAGAACAGCATTATCGCTAGGCTTCCAGACTATAGCGTTACCCATAAGAGCCGGAGCGCCGACGAGATTTCCAGCAATGGCAGTAAAGTTAAACGGAGTCACAGCGTAAACGAATCCTTCCAGTGCACGATACTCTGCACGGTTCCATACGCCAGGAGAGTTACGCAAGGGTTGCTGAGCATATAGATCCTCTGCATACTTGGCATTGAACCGCAGGAAATCAGCTAGTTCACAGGTTGAGTCAATTTCGGCCTGGTATGCATTTTTGCCTTGTGAAATCATTGTCGCAGCAAGTACATCATAGCGGTATTGGCCGGTGATAAGATCCGCAGCACGAAGCAACACCGCTGCTCGAGCGTCCCAGCTAAGTTTTGACCATTTGGACTTCGCTATAAGACTGGCTTCAATAGCACTCTCAACATGCTCGTTTGAAGCCTGGCTCACGTTCGCTACTGTTCTACCGTCAAACGGGCCAATTTGAGCAAGCTTTGTATTAGTATAAATCTTTTTCCCTCCAATTACCAGAGGAATGTCTGGCACTCCCGCAGCCTGTGCTGTCACTATAGCCTCCTGCAGCCTGGCACGGTCTTCGGATCCAGCTGCAAAACTCCGCACAGGCTCATTGAACGGCTCTGGTACTCGTGAAATAGCGGTACTCGCACAGCGAACTGAACGCTTAAAGAGCATTGTATTTCTACGAAACAGTTTTTTCGAATTGCGTGAGCTTAAATACTCTCAGATCGTGCCGATAACAGGGCAAATATTTGTGCGTAAAGTCCAGTGGGAATCTGAAATCCCCGAGTAACCACCCCGCGAGAACCTTAACTCGGTGTATGTTACTAAGAGTTCGCACAATATGAACAGAAAATCCCACTGCTCGCACCTGATTAGACTACCTTTTTCTATGCGTAATCCTAAGGGCGTCCGTTACTACAAATAAGGCAAAAGCGTGTGGATAAAGGACTGGTCCAAAATGCCATCACACGAAAACAGCTGGTGTGGGCAGAAAGTGTAGCTTTATTTTAGGATATCATATATGTTTCCCCAAAATGAGCACATTTAATCCAGTAAAGAAAATACCACTCCTCCCACCTGGCTGACTCAATTATACCCCACCGCTGATTTGTGACCCACATTAGCCTAAGCCTAATTGCCTCGGCATTCCGTGACTCAGCATTTGAACATCTGGGGAAGTGGTTATTGAAATTTCAAATTTATGCCGATTACCCCACGATGGCTATATTCAGACGTCGGAACCAGGAAAAGCTGGCGAATGAGAAGGATGAAACTAGCATTGTTGTAGAAGAGGCCCAGCCTTCCTCTTCGAGCTCTGATGCTCCGATTTTAGAGCAGAAGCCGCCCGCACCGAATGTAATGACACACAGGGGGCTGCAGCCTCGGCATATCCAGCTAATTGGGATTGGTGGAACAATAGGAACAGCTTTAATGGTTCAAATTGCTACTGTGCTCAATAAAGGTGGTCCAGCATCTCTGTTCATTTCCTTCACTCTTTGGTGTATCCCAATTATATGCTTAACTTTGACATCTGCGGAAATGATTACCCAGTTTCCTGTAGCTTCACCGTTCACAAGCTTGGCCGGAAGATGCTTTGATGAGGCTACTGAGGTCATGAGTAGCTGGAACTTTTTCGTTCTTCAGGCGACTCTAGTCCCCTTTGAAATCACCAGTGTCACCTACATCATCCAGTTTTGGCGATCAGACTTTACACCTGCTGCAGTAATCGTTCCATTGATTGCCTTTTACGTTTTATTGAACAGTTTTTGTTCTGTGCGCATATACGGTGAGATAGAATTCTGGATGTCAATCATGAAGGTAATTCTTATGGTAGGCCTGCTCATGTTCACATTTGTGACAATGGTGGGTGGGAATCCGAAACATGACGCCTATGGGTTCCGTTACTGGCGCGACCCAGGAGCCTTTCTTCCCTGGTACTACCCCGGATCACTGGGTCGATTTCTTGGATTTATGGCGTGTCTCTCTGAGGCCAGCTATGTAGTCTCAGGGCCAGACTATGTCTCAATGTGTGCAGGAGAAGCACAAAATCCGCGCCGTGTTTTGCCTCGTGCATTCAAAGGTGTTCTTTGGCGCCTCTCCACATTCTTCATTCTTGGAACGCTAGCCATGGGGATTGTATGTTCAGCAAAGGACCCTGAGCTCGTTGCAGCTTTGAATTCAGATGTTGCTGGTGCATCTGGATCGCCATATGTTATCGCAATGCAACGTCTTGGTATTCCAGTACTACCTGATATTGTCAATGCGATGCTTATTGTGAGCGCAGTGTCGGCTGGAAACAGCTACTTTTTTTGTGCATCGCGAACCCTATACGGCATGGCTCTGCGAGGTCACGCGCCAGCGATTTTCAAGTACTGTCTTCGAAACGGAGTACCGATCATCGCCAGCGTTGTTGTAATTGCGTTTGCAATGCTGTCGTTTATGCAAATGGGCACATCTTCCAACCAGGTACTTACGTGGATCATATCTCTAGGCACGGTTTCTGAACTTGTTAATTATTGCTTGATGAGTGGGACGTATCTCAGATTCTATGCTGCCATGAAAGCTCAAGGATTTGATCGTAATACGCTGGCATATAAATCACCCTTTCAGCCATACATGGCTAGCATATCTCTGGTGGCCACTTTTCTCATGACATGGATTGCTGGATGGGCCGTTTTCCTGAAGGGAAACTGGTCTACTTCTTCCTTTGTTCTCAGCTATATCATGATTCCTGTCGACATAGTCATATATGTGGCATGGAAGTTGTGGAAGCGACCAAAATTAAAGCGGGTAACAGAGATTGACCTTTACTCAGGTTTGGAGGAGGTGGAAGCGCATGAGCAGACTGTTGTGTATAGTCCTCCTCGTAATACGTTAGACCGTATCTGGCGAGTTGTGATTGGAGACATATAGATGTACATAGACATGGGACATTTCTCCTAACTTCTTTCTTAAAATAGAAACCTTACAATTGCTCAGAGAAAAATCAAAACAATAAAGATATCAAGCAAAACTTGAGACTTTAACTGTCATTTCAACAGTGTATTTGCCTACGTAGTAAAATTAAATTAAGTACATTTTTGGTAAGCTGCACGCAGCCTTTCTCCACAAGTCCCGGCCTGCGCCCCCACCTCGCGCTACTCCTGTCATCATCGGGAGCGGATAAGGACTAATCATTATGACGGGGGGAGGGAGTTCAGCCGATCTTCGAGAGCAGAGCGTAAGGGCGACGCGCCGGCGCGAGCTCATGGCTGCCGCCGCTCTCATATTTTCCATTCTAGGATTTGTTGGGCAAACCGAGCTTCTTGGTCTTGTCTCAAGTCAGGGGTATCACAAGCCTATATTCGTTATGTATATAACGCATTCGGCGATGTTGATTTTATTTCCACTCCAGATTGTCGCATTATGGTTAATAAAACCGAACCAATCATTCACACAATTTTACCGCAAGCACACGGCGCATCTGAAGGCTACGGCCAAGCAAATCGCGAAAGGAAACCCACCCTTACCTTACCTGGTTAAAGCTGCAGTAATTCTTTGCGTCAGCCTTAATGTAGCAGGTGCAGCTTGGTACATTGCGGTTGGACTCACATCTACATCTGACTTAACCGCAATATACAACTGCTCGACTTTTTTCGCATATCTGTTTTCTGTCATACTCCTGAAAGAAAGCTGGCACGTACTGAAGGCCGTTGGCGTCGCATTAAGTATTGTTGGTGTGGTATTTGTTGCCTACGGTGGAAGCTCGTCGGTTGAATCCAGAGCTGAATTTCCGCATCGTGCACTGGGGAACTTAATTATAGCATCCGGTACTGTCTTGTATGGCCTTTATGAAGTCCTCTACAAGAAAATCGCTTGTCCACCTCAATCTGTTTCGGCAAAAAAACAGGCTGCGTTCGCGAATTTGGCGGGCTCTTTTATCGGCGCCGCTACACTGCTTTTGATGTGGCCGGTTCTGATAGTACTACACATCGCCGGATGGGAGACATTTGCATTACCAGATTGGCAGCTAGGGAAGTACTTGGTCCTCTCGGTCTTCTCAAATGTAATGTTCTCCGGATGCTTTTTAATTCTGATGTCTCTCACGTCCCCTGTTCTAGGCTCCGTATCCTCTCTTTTGGCGACCTTCATGGTGCCAACTGCAGAGTGGCTGATATTTGGTCGTGGCATGTCAATTGGCGAACTTGTAGGCGGTTTGATTATATTGGCGTCGTTTGCACTGATGACATGGGTCAGCCGCCATGATCTCGAAGAGGATGGTCTTGACGACGACTAAGCTAAGTTTAAAAGCTAATAGACAATCTATATATTATTGCAAAATCATAGTCTCCACACTATAACGTGGTACGTGCCGCTCTACCTGAGAGCTTGTTGGCTTGCGGCGCTGTTTGCGCCTGAAATCGCCGGGTCCTTTCTCCGCGACAGTATCCGCAACGGCCGTGTCAATTCCTACACTAGTTAGCAGATCTTCCAGAGCGACATCAGCCCCAACTGCCTCCTGGACTCGATCAATCTCTGAACTCAAACGTTGCTGGACACGCTGAAGAGATTCAGGATCCCAACCAAGCAGACCAACCGCGTCTATGAACGGCCCAACTAGTGGCCACGCCTGCCGGTGCATGCTCAACCGTTCGATAAGCGGGGTTAAGGAGTTGAGGGACCTAAGCTCCGCAAACCCAGATCGTACACCTTCAACAATCTGTGTAGAGCTGAATTCTGCGACGAGCCTCACCACCGAATCCAAAAATATGTCAACGTTGGAGTCAAGTAACGCTAGAAGAAGGTCACTAGCGTTGATACCGGGCAGCGTGACAATGGCTTGACGGTAAAGTCTGGGATAGTGACGCAGGCGCTGTACTAAATGCGGTATCCTCTCGGTGGGGAAAAGAGGGTGAGACAGCAAGTATAGGGCTACGTTCTCTCTTGAGCGTTTCAGAGAACTGCGGCTGCCAAAGACGCGAATAGCCAACTCTGCAATAAGTGCAGAATCAACTACACGATCTGAATCTTCGTATACTGGGTCGCTTGTGGTAGGTACACACTCACTCCAGTCGGCTGCGCCCTTCAGATAGTTTATTACTCGTGTGAGATCAACTCCACTATCCAAGTCCATCAAAATACGCTGTAAGTTATCTTGAGATGCTGCGATCTGCGCCTGCGCAGTTCGGCGGAAGTCACGGACAGATGGTCCAAAAATGCTGGCCATTCCATACTGGTACTGGTTGGCGACTGGGAGGCCCTTACCCACGCTTTCCAGCAAAGTACCCTTGGTGGGCTTCACGTTCAAGCCCACCACCTCAGAACCAATCTCTGCAATGATAATAGATGGCATCGACGAATAACTCAAGAGCCGCCCTGGAGCGTCCAGTTTTACACTGGCAATCTCGGCTTGATAAGTGCAATCTAGTAGCATCAGCCGCTCTTCCGCAGCTACCACGATGTTATTATGAGGAAGGGCCAAAATTCCTGTGATAATGCCATTTATCTCAACCTGGCCTACTTTAACAGCACCAAGAAGCTTGAATGATGTCACACAGCTGCCGTTTGCCTGGTAGAGCATACCGCTATCATATGCAAATTGTACTTCTCCTTCCGGCATATCAAGAGCACTCTCCAATAAAAATCTCGATCCAGATGATTCGAAGGCGACAGTCTGTACTGTGGCTTTAGGAGTAGAGTGGGCATGGGCTACAATAACAACAGTTGTAGTGTCTTTCACGTCGACCAGCGCGCTGAATACTACTCTAGAGCCGACATGAGTATCGTCCAACCACACTGTACTCATATCCTCTAGCTTAAAAGCCTCCAAAGACCCACCACTGTATACGGCTACGACCATGTCTTCAAGGCTATACAGAGCCTTGATCTCATCTCTGACCTCCCTTGACCTGCCAGTGCTCAGACACAAGTTGAATTTTTTGCGCTCTCTTGTAGCATACAAAACGGCATCATCGAGACTGTGCAGGCTGAGAACGGCCGTAATGGCTACGTCGGGGGCTACGGAGTGAGCACTGAGTACCTGAGGTGGTCGCAGAGAAAGCCTCATGACAGAGCTATGTGAAACTCCAAGACATATCGAGCCTAAGCTCACAGAAACTGCAACTTGGACATATCTATTCGAAACCACATTCGGAAGGTTCGATAGTCCAAAAGGCGGCGAAATCATCCCAGAAAATTTCGGAATGGCCCTGAAAATATTAGTAAAACTTTAAAGATGCAAGGGCGAGGTCGGTTTCTTAACTGCTATATAGTGTTAATTTTTTTACATGAAACAGTCAAAATTGACTGGATCTGGAAGCAAGCAGATACGAGATAATTCGTGCGTATTTCAGTATTATAAGTGACCATCAGCCGTAGCCTACTACGTTTCCGAGTCAACGAGAAGGTTTTCAGCACAAGTTGCAGATATTTACTTGATAAAATAGGAGAGCAGCAGGCGATCATCGTAGATAGAGGAGTGCCTTTCTTTTCTGATTTCAACCTGCCTTTAAAGGCAAGCTAGTAGATAGACCGCCATACAAGAGTTCAGCCAAATTTGAAGCGACTAGCTACGGTTGCATTTTAGAGTAATAAAGAACATCAAAAATCTGATTGCAAACTATAGCGGGCTTATAGCCAGCTGGTTATGGTTGCGTTTTATTACGGAAGATGGCTTCGATGTAATTTATTCGCGGCGTTCTTTGCTCAGCCTCTGAAGGCAGTGTGCCTTGAGCCTGTCACGGAAGCAATTTATAAGTTCTCTGTGAAAAGCAAGCTCTTGGATCACCTCAGTCCTTAATTAATTGGACAACCAAATCAGCGATATGCTGCGCGGTACAAGGGTACATTACCACCAGTGCTGGGAGTACAAGCTACAAGCGAGGGCCAGTATGTTTGACATCCAGCAGCTCAGTTTGTTGGGTTATCCGGATGTAATTATATACAGTGCAAAAATTCATTGATACTAGTATGAACTTACAACATGGGCCACGGCTCAGAAGATAGCGAGGTATTACGGCGGCAAGGGTCTAAATGCTCAGTAATGTTAAGTAACGTAGGCGGGAGTGGGTACTAGGCCGCGGAAAGTAAACCATCCAGACCCAAATATACGACTTGCTTGTGATCGAAGAATATTGAGTTTACTGTAACCCACTATAATCTCACAGACTTACTTGTCTCTCCTTCTTCAAACATCTACAGACGGCTCGTTCTCTAAAGTATGAACTAAACATGAGTGATTAAGCAACTCCCTGATGTGCCGGTTCTGTTTTCCCAAGATGAGAGCAATCCTGCACGGCTAACGCGGCCTCCCCTAGCTTAGGCCACATCGATGGCATTATGAAATGAGTTCAACAGAGTCTAGTACCATTAAAAATTTTACTCACTTCTCCTGTTGACGAATCTACGCCGGGCATGCGTGCCGATTAACAGCAGGCGCTGCAGAGACAGCAGCGCATCCACGCGATTGGTCAGGGCCATCAGTAGCATCATTTTGCATATTTTTAATACCGCAATTACTATTTCACCCAGGGGTGTGAAAACTATGTTAATATGTCTAAATTTCCAGTAACGGTTTATGCTTCTCGTTACATCTACAAATATAACTAAAGCTGAAAATGAGAATAATTTGCTAGCAGAATATTAAGAACACTGTATCTCAGTGAGGTCATTAGTAGATGTGATCGATTAGATATATGACAACCCTAAACAAAATAGCTCATAGTACAGGCTCCGACCTCGCCCCCCGAGAGGGATATGAGTATGATGAAGGGAACCTTACTGTCGTAGGTATATCAACAAGCCAAAGTTTGGAGTTTACCGTGCCTTTATAGTTACATTCCTCTTATTGTATGTCTCCTTGCCCTCGTCAACTAACTCCTCTTACCTAACGACGCCGGGGGTCAAATGCGACTGTGGGCTAGGGTATACATCGGACCGCATATCTATACTGGGGAGAAAATAATGAGCCTCTGTCCACGTCATATAAAACACGCGGGTTTTGCAGAGGGTGCTAGATTACCATCCCATGTTGGAAATTATGAGATTTGTGCTGCTGATGTGGTGTGTCGCCGCTTCTGGTCGAGCGGAAAGCGTCGAGAAAATTGGTATCGATTATGTTGGCACGTGTAATGAATATCTCAGTATGGGATGGATCTGGGGCAATGGTTCGTGTGCATCTGAGCTCGCTAAACAGACCTGCTTGTGTGCTCTTCCGATCTACGTGCAGACCAGTGTTGCTTGTATAGACGAATTGCTGATGAAATCTTCAGATTTTGATGCCGTCAAGCCAATCGCACTAAATACACTTGCAGTGATCTGTAATGTAAGTCTGGACACAATCAAGTCATATTACGGAAACAGCACTTTACTCCCTCAGGTGCCTGCTAGCACTCCGCAGACGTACGGGACTCAGAATGCAACATCAGCGTTTAGACTTGATCCGCATGAGCTTTCCGATGCACTGGCTGCGCATCGCAGTAATGAGAGTTTCGAAGAGGTTACAGTGCAGTATAATAGTGCTTTACTTGGATACTGGGCAGGTGTCTGTCTTATTCGAGGCCTGCTTTATTGGCTGTCACGTCTAATACCGCTTTTTCGCCAACGCAATGATGGCTACGTCACTCGCTTAGTTCGGAAAAACGTTACACAACCAGCGCTCATTTGGGGATATCATTCGCAAGTAATTACTGTATGTAAGTGGATTACATTGCAGCTGCCCACTCGTGAGCAGTCCTTGATTCTTCTAGGATTCTTTGGTCTTAATATTGGGATATTGTTCGGTGTACCAATACAAACACCGAACTACTGGTACAAATTTAAGTGGCAGACCACCTTCTGTGATGCTCTCGGTAGGAGATCGGGTCAAATGACATTGATACAGTTCCCACTTGTTGTATTATTCGCTGGACGCAATAATTTTCTGCAGTGGCTCACCGGTTGGTCCCAGGATCAGTATGTGGTGTTCCACAAATGGATCGCCCGCGTTATTCTTGTCGATATGATAGTTCATGTTGTTACATATACTATTGCCTTTGTGGACTTTGATGCCTGGGGTACTATATGGTCGGATCCGTTCTGGAACTGGGGAGTTGTCGGATTTTTCTTTCTGTGTTTTCTGATAGTTCAAGGAAGCCACATGATGCGCCGGCTCAGTTATGAGATTTTCCTCGTATTTCATATCATCGGGGTAATCTTCTTCATAATAGGCGGCTTCTACCATGTCAAGCTGCTTGAATGCAACCTGGAGTATTTTTACGCCGTATGGGCTGTCTGGATCTTCGACCGGGTGCTGAGGCTCGTCCGAGTCATAATTGCGAAACCCTTCGCCAATGCAATCATTGAGTCACATGACGACTCTACGCTGGAAATGACGATTTCTTATTCTGGCTGGTGGTCCTTCGGTCCAGGTGCTTATTTCTTTATTCACATGTTACCAAGAATATGGGAATCTCACCCTTTCACGGTGTTCACTGACAATGATGGAAATCTCAAGATTTTTTGCCGTGCTAAGAACGGAATTACCAAAACTGTTTTACAACGAGTCAAAAAGGAGGGTGGGGTCTGGAAAACCCGAGTACTCGTAGACGGTCCTTACGGAGGGTTCATACACGATCTGCGACCATTCAACGAGATCGCATTTTTTGCCGGCGGTATCGGAATCACAGCCCCTTACAGCTTCATCAAAGATATTTGCGATAAATCCACAAGACAGACAGTAGACCTATATTGGGCAATTGCTGATGAGGAGCCACTCGAATGGTTCGCGTCTCAGATTGAGTATATGCGCAGTAACGATGTTCGTATCCATGTCTATATCAGTGGCAGACCAAACGACGTAGAACCTTCCTTGGATGGCAACGCCGAGACTTTGACAAACGCTCTACATCATGCACATGCCAATAAAGATAATGAAACCACAGGAGATCAATCAACGGGTGTCGAAGTCATTCCAGAGTCCTCAGTTGACGCCGAGAAAAAGCTGATTCACGGTCCGCAAATGACCGACTCAACCGGCATTATTAGAACATATGGTCGCATGCACACAGAACATATTGTTCGCGATGCAATTGCGGGCTCCTCTGGATCAGTCGCAATAATGTGCTGCGGGCCAGGCGGAATAAATGACGCCTGTCGCGTTGCCGTTGCGGAGTATCTAGGATCGACTCGTAACTATGTTGAGTACTTTGAAGAGTCCTTTAGTTGGTAAAATTAAAATTGTTGATATGTAATGGATGCCAATTATTACCCTAACACTTCAAGAACTTGCCTGAATTTAGATGGAGCTGGTCAGAGGAGCAACATAAGAATATAAGCAGCGACTGCTAGAACCGGAGAATGATGAGAGCCGCTATTTGCGACAGCCATAGGTGCAAGATTTGAAGTTATTTGTGGCAAGTTGGAAGGAAGAACTGACGTGGCTAGAAGAGTATTGGCAGTCGAAGAGGAAGCGCTCGAAGCAGAAAGGCCCTGAGAAAAAGTCTCTGTCGGAGAAAACTCAGATTTAGACCCATCAAAGCCTTCTAGCGATTCATAGCTCACTACAGAGCCAGAAGTTCTCGACTCTTCAAGAAACTCTGTGGAAGAGAAATCCTCATGGCATGTGGTAGTGACTTTCTCGGTAATATGTAGAGGTATTGTGCACGGACAGTTCGTGATACTTACAGTCTGGTTAGGCGAGGCAGTATAAACGTGTCCATTTGTAGTGAATGTTGTGTCTTGGGAGCATACTGTTGTTACGAGGTCAACAACTGTAATCGTAGCTCGGTGACTCTCTCCAGGCAATATGTGAATCTTTGGCGGAGGCTTCGGTGAGCGTGATGAGGTCGGGATATAGGCAGCAGACAATGTGAACTCTTCAGGCGACCCAGCTGAGGTGCTTGTGTGCAAGAGCGATTTGATAGTAGAAGTTAGAGTAGGTCTTGACACCGGTAACGAAGCGGAGGAAGGAGAAGTTTCGCTAATAACACTGAAATTGGAGAAACTCATGAAAGAACTACTGGCTGGGCTTGCCGTTGACGTCACATTTGCTGCTGCAGGTGAGCTGATTCCAGAAGCCTGACCGCTTTTTGTTGTGGTCGCGAGGCCCCCCGGGCACTTTCCAGCATCGTATGTCCGAGCAGTTGTCCAAGTGCTATTAGATGCATACGATGGGGCTCTATATCCCGGAATTCCTTCGGTAATTTCTTCAATTTTACTCTCAGTGGCATCAATTTTTGACTGTGCAATGCCGATCTCAAAGTTCTCTAAGTCGTAAGAAATATACATCGAACGTAAAAAGATATCGCCGAGGATAAACGCGTAAGTTTGATCCGATGACCATCCAGCTGGCTCGATTGCCAAAAAGCAGACTTCTCTGCCATTTTCTTCGTAGAGTGTTCCATCTTCATTTTGAACATGATCAAGGAGATCGGTCGCAGGAATGTCAATAATCTTACCGGAAAAATCAAGTGCAAATGTGATGTCTCCTACGCTGTCGCAGAAACCAACGTTGTAGCCCAAGGTGTCGTCCATTCGATAATCCATCACGGTAGCCAAGCTATCGATAATCTCCTGAGGGAGGTTAGCATACGACGTCCCGGAATCTAAAAGAACAGCAATGTTTGTTTCAACAAGTGTACAGCCATTGAAGCTGACAGTATTCAGATTAATGCGCAATTGGTTAGGATTGGCGAGGTACTGCCAATACCAATTATACATTGGCACAAGTGACAACTCCCCCTCATATTTAGCATGATCAACGCCCCCCCAAAGAATGTTTCCACTAGAAGAGTTACGACCATTGAGATAAAGAGAGTATGCCTTGGTTGAAATTAAGCCCTCACTCTGAAGCAGGTCCGGCACATTGGGGTACGTTGGGTAAGTGACTGAACGATTGCTCCACAAGTAGGCACCAGCCTCATTTTGATCAAATCCAACCCCAAAAACGCATGCGGTTGAGTTAGCACTTGTTGCTAGCGCAAATGTAGCATTTTGAAGCCTGGCTTCACCGAGGGTTAGGACATCTGTCGCCAACGTGCCATTGGCTTCAGTATAGTCGCCATACTGGATTGCAAATGGAGTACTAACATTTACGAAAGATGAAGAGGCAGAAGAGTAAAAAGTTGAGCCTGCACAATCAAAACCTTCCTCTTGACAATAGGGATTAGAGGAATCCATCACCCAAAGGTCTGAAGAACCAGTATCGAGCAGAACTTCCAGAAGCTGGCTTGGAGTGCCAATTCCTACATCTATCTGATAGTAGTAAAACATATTGTCAATCTTGTTCGTATATGTTCGGCGTCTTTGAATCTCTCTTACTGTCTCACTTGCACGTGGGTGGATACCTTTAACTCGCGATAAGCTTAGCTCCAGCGGTTGACCCGCGTTGACGCACGATAATAGAGAGCCCAATAAGAATGTTGATTTCATTTATGACCACTTGTTAATAGTTTTTTGGCCTGCTCTTTAAGTTACTCCTATTAAAGCCGCGTCAATCGACATGGGTAAGGTAATGCACTGCTAGCATACCCAAGGGGGAAAGGTATCTCATACAACTAATTGAAAGCATTGGAGTTAGAAACACCAGCTTTTGTCACGCTAAATCCCAATTTGATTTTATTGAGGTACCATTCGCTCGGGTTTCAGTCGACATTAGCTCATATGGAATTTCGTAGCTGAAAGCATTCGAAAACTTAGGTGCCACACTCTTCCATGCGGCGCCAGCTAATGCGAAGTTCTTGAGTAATCTAAAAAGGTACGAGACTACGCTGGTCAAGAAAACGAACTTCAGCTATAATTTACATCAAACACTAGGGGAATTTTGCCCTTCAAAAAAATATTCGCTGTCATTTTTAACCGTATTGTGCCAAATGTGGCGTCTTTTTTCGTATTAAATGGAAAACACCGGAAAACACCGGAAAACACAGGAGCAGGCAGGCGATCATCAATTCGACGATCTCTATATCTCGCGGAATGATCTGTCTGTCTGGTTTTGTCAGCTATCTCGGCACCGGTATGCAGCGCCGTAGGATTGAATCAAAACCTGCGTGACGAGGAGAGAAAAAGCACGAGCAAATAATTATCAACAGTGACATCTCCATAATTAACTTTTCGGTTTAATTATCTTTCTCGAATCTTTTATTTTTTTGTTCTGGCTCTTTCAGCTATGGACATTCCGATCATTAGCGTTCCTGCCTTAAACATTTGTGAGTAGAGCCTGCGAATCTATAGCTCATGCAGAAGTTTTGATGAACTGTGTGAGAGCAATGAAGCGCTCCAGAGCTACATGGAACCCAAGCTGCAGCAGCTCTCGGCCTAGCTCGTCTCCCTGCTCGCTCTCACACATCTTTGCATACTGCTTGGCAGTCATAATCCAGACTGCTGCTGGGCTCTCCGTAGTTACCTTAGAAATTCCCTGAGGAGGAGCGCGGCCAAAAAATGTAAGCTCTCCATACGCCGTACCTGCGAGTACAGTTTCGTAATAGCCCGAGATGTACTCAACATGAAGAATGCCGGACTCGACCAGGACAAATCCAAGTTGTGTGATTTCAGTGCCGCCAGCAACTTCATGGTAGTCAAAGAAGTGGGAGACTCGGAACCAAAAGTCTTCATTCCTGTCACTTACACCATCTGCCACAGCCATCAACAAAGCAAGTGGTTGCTGAAGCCGATTCCACTTTGCTACAGTACGCATGTCCTCCACTGCATAATTTTCTGCAGCTACTCGCAGTGTATTAGCACGAGGTGTTGCTGCTATTAATGATGGATTCACACTGCTTGCCACGGAGGCAATGCCGGACTTTGCTCGCTGTGTCGGCACAGCTCGAAACATTGGAGGAGGTGCGCCCGAAGTTCGAGCCATAGAGGCGCGATGTCGGTAGTATGTCTCTACCAGCTCATTCTCACATGCCTCCAAAGCCGTGTTCAGATTGGGAAAGACACGAACACGTAGAGGATCAAACTTATCGCGATCGTGGTCCTGAACGAGATCTACAGCTCGTAATCCTCTGATCTTATCTCCACGCTGTGATGCCCCACTTAAGATGAGCCTTATTCCTTTAGCGTCAAGCAGTCGTTTGAGACGTGCAAAAGTGTCTGCCGTGCAAAAATCAATATCGGTCACTGCGTCCAAGTCTACGAGAAGGTACTTGATCCCAGGATATTCTTCCACTATCTCACGAACACTACGTTCAATTCTGACGTTGGTACCGAAGAAAAGAGATCCTTGAAGCTTGAGGATGTATATTTGCTTGCCTACTCGAGATAGAAAGTGCTGCAGCAGCGGATGGCGCCGTACAGTCGAGTGTGCGGTTTCGCCAGTAAGACGGGAGCGTACCGGATCAGTTCGTGCGCTAGTAATAACAAAAAACAGACAGGCCAATATTATTCCCACAACAATACCTACCACAAAGTCGTATCCACCCATAGTCACTACGATAGCAACGATTGTCAGATACTCCTGTGTGTCCACTGTCTTCCATGTATCTACCAATGCTTCGGCCATAAGATCGAATCCCATCATAAAGATAAGGGATGCAACGACAATAACTGGAATATAGCCAATAATGACAGGCCCAGCAATCATCACGGCAAAAGTAGCACCTGCCAACATTAATCCAGCTGCGGGGCGGTCGGCACCACTTTTAATGAACATCACCGAATTGGTGTAAACCAGATAATTTTGAATTCCACCCATCATTCCTGAGATAGTGTTGGATATACCATGAGCAATCAACTCCCGATTAACATTGATATTATCATTTTTAGTGGCAGCAGCCAAAGCAGGAATATTGATGGGTACATGGATTATCCCGAAGAAAGTGAGGGCAAGCATCACGGGTAGAGTCTCCACAATAGGCCCCCAGTGGACGAGGTTGAAGCGGTAGAGCTCGTAGAAATAATACCAGGGCTCTCCAGCTGGCTGTGCAGGGAATACCCATCCAGCTGCTCTCGCATCATCTAACGATAGTCCTGGAACAGCAGCTACTACAGCATGGAACCCAATAAAAGTAGCAATTAAAATCCCTGGTATCATCAGTGGTGAGGATAATCGCCTTTCGACAAACATAAGCACAACTGCCAGTGAAAGACAAGAACCCCATTTCACAAGCACAGCGGGCGAAAATAGGTAAACTAGCGTTGACCAGTCGTATGTCAAAGATGACTCTAGGCGAGACCCAACCTCAATACCAGTTGCAGCCAGGAACCACCCCACACCTCCTATGCATCCGACCAAGATATGTCGCGGGAAAAATCCAACAAGGGCCCCGAGACGAAGCCATCCCAGCAAGAAAAATACAAGGCCCGTGACAATTGAACTCAATGCATAAGCTGTTATTGTAGTCGCCAGCACCTCCTCTTTCGTGCTGTACTGCAAGCGACTTGCAATACTCGATGCGATAGCATGAAAGAACGGAATAATTTCAATCATTTCTGAACCAATACATGCTGGAAAATCACTTGCTCCGAGAGAGTAAACCAGCTGAGACACTATCGTTGCAACATAAAACATGGCTAACCCAACACTCTCGAGACCAACGTATACTGGATTCGCAATTGGGAAAAGAATCATACCGTAGCTTAGCCCGTCTAGAATGTTGAGAAGTACCCCGAGCAGAACCGACGGGATATAGCTAACAGCTTTACTTACAGTGAGTGGTTCTTGGTGGGTACTACTTGATTCTTCGGTCTCGATTACACCCCGAGGAAGTAGCGGAGTTGCTTCAGAATCCCCATTTTGTTCCCAAGGACCAGCACCTCCAGAAGCACTAGTGTGCCGAGAGGCAACTCTTTGAGCACGTTGCACATCCTCCAGGGAATTCCAGTCTTCAGGTTCTCCACTTGAAACTGCTTGGAGACTATTTCCCTCGGCATCGTCCGGTTGCAGCCCTTCTATAACAGCGCGTGATGACAGACTGGCTGCTTGCTCTCGGACGCTAAGGGACTCCGCCACTAGATTCAGTTCCTGTACCGAGGAGGCAGCATCGTACAGCTTGCGTACAGTAGGCATGTCTATATTATGCCGGTCAGGGACCGAGCTATGGCCATACTCCGCACTCATCGGAGTAGGAACCTTATCAGCAGCAGAGAGTGCGAATCGCTTACTACTCTTATCGGCCACTGGGATCAAGATATCGCGTTATATACGCAATGTCCAAGATACGCGTCAGCAGCATCTCTCGGCAACATCCGTCTAGAGAGAGGTACTCTGAGATAGTAAGAAGACGATCATACTCCTTTTTGATTTGCATGTGAGTAGTCCCTAATCGAATCTGACAAGCACGCTTGCAAAAAAGATGCTTGGCAGCACTTGTCAAGATCTTCTCGGACTGCACTTCTTGAGCCCACCCGCGGGGTTCCAGAATTTAAAGAACGAAAAAATAGTATCCTGTATATTTCAATAACTAGCTCAGAAAAGTTACGGTGTGTATTGTACGTTTTACGGGATCTTCGTAGAATTTTCGACACCATAAGTGCTGCCAAATCATATATGAATATTGACTAGGGTTTTTACTATGCTGCGCGGTAAATGCGAATATAATTACCATGCGTATGGGCCATGCGGAGCATAGAAAGGCGGCTGGGGTTGCTGAAAGGGCCGCGGTTGCTGCTGGGGCAGGTTGGGAGAAGGTGGAGGAGGGTACTGACCTTGGCGGCTGAAAGCTGAGGCCGTTGCTGAAACTCGTCGCCCGGACGGAAGGGATGGCAGTGGCGGTGGTCTTGGTTCGTATGGAACAGGGCGAGGAGGGTATGGTTCATACTCAGGCTGATATTGTGGCCAGATTGGTGGAGCTGTTTGGCGAGATATAAGCTTGAGAAGCTGTTGGTTACTTCGTTCGAGCTCCCCTACCGCATTTATGTTATATGCCCTGCCAGTTTCAACGAGATCGGAAACTGTCTGCGTCAGAGTGCGCAACGTCTCATTCAAGGCACCCGGGATCGGCCCTGATATCATTTTCACACTATCGGTTACAGCCTCTATCCCAGTATTGATGGTTTTTACGAGGGGAGACAGGGCAGACGTTACCAAGGAGGCATCTGAATTTAATTTCAATTTGCTTATTGTTCCATCGATCTCACTCTCCATCTTGGATGCCGCCAGTTTCAGCACTAGAGGTGCCACATCTTTAGCTGTCTTGAGATCTCCCGTGATCTTATCAACCGCGCCCGCAGCGTCATGGGCTAGTCCAAGCAAGCCAAATCCTGAGGAAGTAGTAGTTGCCGATTCCAATGCATTTACAGCAGCCCATTTCAGACCATAAGCACTCGTTGCTACAGCGGTTGTGCCGTGTTGCTCGTGGCTTTCAGGGCTAGTAATGGGCTCAGATCTCGTGACCGCGAGAAGTACGCAATATAAAAAAGAGAGTGTCGGTTTCTTCATATCTGCCTTATCGCCTTTGCCTCGCTTATTATAATTCATCCTAACTACACATGTATATATATATAAATGCAATCAAACCCAAAGCCGAATCTAAGTTTGGAAAAAAAGGGAGAGGGGATCGAGACCAACGGCCACTATGATGATTCGAAACTTTAATTGGGCGGCGATGCCTGAACAGCGCTAGCAAAACGCTGCAAGGTCGAAAGTGCAACCTATGGATAGGAGGAGATCTTGGCGGTGAGCAATCGTGTTATCATCGTTATCACATCTGTACAAGCAATATCAGACTACAGAGACCTGACGTGGTGGCCCGGCGCTAATGCGCGCATGCAAAGCTCCAAAAAATGCTTCAAGTTCTGGTGTGGCGCGTAACGCAGGAGTTTCAAAGAGCTTAGATTGCGGTGAGCGAAGCAACATAGCACATGTTGCCATTAGCGCCCACGGATGAGGGCGATTGGACACTAGGCGTTCGAATAAAACCCTGGCGGCTATACTGCGAACGTCCGCCAATTCAGTTCCAAAATGGCGCTCACCCCAGTTGCCACTGAAGAGGCTAAGGAGAACACGAGCCGCGAATGCAGTAGAGATTGACGGGAATCTCAGCTGATTTGCAAGCGCTGACAGCCATTGGAATCTTGCTGGGTTGTCAAACTGAGCCAATAAACGAAGTGCCACGAGGGCCGCGCCCTTGTCATCTTCATATGGTTGCATTGATAAGTACAATGCCAAAGCATTCAAGCCAGTCACCGATACTGTGATAGTCTCGAAGCCGTCATTATAGGCCTTTTCAGTGGTAAGAGTGTTGGCGAGGTTCACCGACATTGTGGGCGTCATGTTCCGCAGAGCCTGGTCAACAAGCTTGCGTACCCCGAGTCGCTCTAAAATATTTTCTGCCTCCGTTAGCCCAGGTTTTAATGCGTCGTTGTCGACAGATTTTTCTGTCAATGGTGACGCAGCTAGGGGATCAGGAAGTGAGGTCCCGCGCGGGAAAGCACAAAGTATCAGGTTGCGCAATTGCACAAAGACAGAAGGCAGCCAGGACACAAGCTGAACTGTATAGCGAATAACGAACTCTGGCGAGTCATGCAGCACCACAACCAATATTCGCTGTACCCCACGGACCATCGCAATGCGAACTTGAGGTAGAACTTGCGAGTTGGTTACCATCGGGAGTGTGCGGAAAAGTGCACGGAAAAGAGGTAAGAGCCGCGGCCATTGCGTCTGGTCAGCCAGCAACCGACCCATCACCGCGCGGTGGCTCATAAGGGCAGCCCAACAAGTCGTAAAGGCTGGGAACGCTACTGGTTGCAGCATTTCAAGGGAATCGGCAATTAGAGGCGTCCACTTTTCAGGTAGCATGGCCACTAGGGTGGATAAGAAACGGAAGTAAGGACGTCCGCTGAACGCATCTGCCTCACGTTCATGTTCTCTGGCCAAAACCAGAGTAGTCACCTGCAGTGTGGAGCGTAGAAGTTTTTCTGTCTCTGCGTCACCAAGAGTCTCGACCAGCGAGACTAATAGCTTCGCTAGGGCATCAACGCCAACAGTAGACCCGGCCTGAGCATAACTCTCTACGCTGACTTCTAGAGCAGTGCGCACAAGGACGAGAATAGATGTCGTCGGTAAATCTGCAAGCATTTGTCGAATGAAACCATTGAGAAGGCGCGGACTAGCTGCCGGGTTTTGAACAAGCCGCGTCCATTCGGCGAATACTTGGCCCAACTGAGCCGGAGAAAGACCTGATGAAGATCGTACCTGCTTGAGAGCTTGAAGAGTGACGGTTGCCGCTGCTCCGCCAGTCTCTTGCAGAGCTTCAAGCGTAGCAGCAAAGTCTGTCCGAAGGCAGAAGCCCTCGGGTCCCAGGACACAGTCAAGAACCAAGCGGGCAGCAAATGGCGCTGCTTGATCCGGTGACCGAATGACATCCTTAGCGACTGCTGCGTCAATGTCTGCCGGAGCCACCAAACGCATGCGAAGCAACGTAGCCACCACCTCTGGTGAATACTTACGTTCGTCATCAACGTAGAGCAGCCACAAGACGACCTCACGAGAAGTTAGAGGAGACATTTGGCATAGTTGCGCCAATGCATAACACAGTGTCTCTCGTGCTAGTTGAGTATGCGACTTCGCAAATAGGGCTGCAACAACGTACTGACTAGCCTTCAGAACCACATCCTCTGCACCCCGATATATAGCTGAAGACGCTGCCTGGAGAAGTTGTGCGAGAGAAGTGGCCACCGGTCCCTCCGCCGCTACTTCAGAAAGCTTAGTTGACTGCGACGATGCGACAGCCTTGACTACGATGTCTACGGCTTGATGAATCGCAGCTAGTGTAGACTCTGCTTCCACCGCAGTGGCTGGCGCGGTGAGAGCGAATTGATCGTATATGGCTTGTTGCTCTGGCAAGAGGCCACCAGGATTCAGCGCAAGCAGCTGTGGAAGCTCCACAGGTGGCTGAGTAGTAGTGAGGGGTGTTTGGGAAGACCTAGCTCGCTGTCTCGTGGCATATGCCGCGAGTAGACCCTCATCAACTTCTGCTATGGCCTTTTCGCGAGCCGCTGTTTCCACAAGAGGAATAACAGCGTCGACATTATCGCGCGCTGCTAGCCCAATCTGATCAAGCAGCGAGGGGTCGGAGATGCCATGAGCCACTACGAGAGATCGTAGATTTGTTATTAACGACTCTACGAATGGATCCTTCGCTGTGACCAGTGCCATGGCCGTAGCAAGTACAGAAGAAACATGGTGTGCAGAAGCTTGCAGCCGCATCTCGTCTGGCTCGAGAGCAAAGTCCTTGATAATCAGTTCCTTGGCAGTGTAGCTTGCAATAGACGCTGATCGGTCCACCGCCGGAACAACTACTTCCTGGATTGTCTTTGAGACAGCAAGCTCGAGTAGCGGGCGCAGAGTAGGATGTGTTGCAAATTCAGTCTGCCCGAGGACTTGTGGCGGTGCCAGCGCATGAGGCTGTGCTGGCGGTTGACTCACGAGAGGCGACTGCTGTTGCTGTTGTTGCTGCTGTTGTTGCTGCTGTTGCTGCTGCTGTTGCTGCTGTTGTTGTTGTTGCTGCTGCTGTTGTTGAGACGGTGGTATAGGTGTTGCTCCTGTCATTGGGTTGGCAGGTGCTGCCGTCGAGGAGGTCAAAGACAAACGTTCAATTTCTGCTTCCAGCTCATCGGCAGGGGTTGAGGCCTCAGCTTGTAGGGCCGCCTCGTCTCTCACAAAGTAAACGGGCTCAATCGCCGGGATTTCGATACCAAGCGCGTTACCTAAAACCTCGATCTCAAATTTTAGTGTCAGTCGCAGATTACCGAAGCGGTACAGCTCGCTAAGAACTTCAAGCAGCGAGTTCATCCAAGGGGTCTGAGGCCCAAAGACCTTAGATTCTGCAGCACCAGCAAGAACTTTACAAGTAAATGGAAGCACCGCAGCCAACTTATCTCGCTTGTAGGCCTCGGCAAGGAAAAGACGAAGGTTGAGATTCGCGCGCAGTATGGGCCGATTACGTGCAAGTGTTAGACCACCAAGAAATAGACCCAAGTTCTTCAACGAACCACGTTTATCAGCGCTAAGTGCATCGTCAGAGTTGATGACTTGTGCAGTACGACCGTAAACAGCGGCCAAACACGCTGCATATAGTACTTGAGAATTCATAGCCGCAAGTAACGCAAGGTATAATTCATGGTAATTAGGCTCTGCCACGGCGCGTCCCACCAAAAAGTGGGCGAACCAGCCCTGTAGCATCCTGCCTTCGAGATCAGAAATTAGCTCTGCGGCCTTTGCAGGAACGGTACGCTGCGTCAGGTTGTTGACAGCAAACATGACGCGATTGCTAACATTCTCTGCTGGTTCGACGTTGACTAGTTCTTCAAAGCCAAGACCAGGATTCAATGCCACGAACTTATCGGCACTTGGCTCAACAATACCCTTTATCTGTGCATAAAACTGCTGCTGACTCGCCAGACCCGGGATAGCGAGTAAAACACTACAGTACTGGGGAAATTCGGGGAGCCGTTGTCGCAGCTCGAATAGCGCCTGCAAACCGAACCGGAACATGTTGGAATCAGTGGGTAGACGCAGACTATCGAGTACAAAGCGCAAAGCTACAGCTAGGGGAATACCCTCAATGAGTCGAAAGTGTACGAGTGATCCAAACAGGACCGCAGTGGTCGCTAAAGCGCTCACAGGATACTGAGGGAAGAAGCGATACTCATCAAAGAGCGAATGTACCATGCAGGCAAAAAGTTCCTGATCACGAGCAACTGAGGAGCGCTTAAGTCTCTCCAGAGTGGTTATCACATCCCTGATTTCAAATCGACGCTCGTACATCTGTTGGAAACAATTTCGCATTTCCAACTCGACATCTTCTGCAAATGCTGGTGAAACTGTTTGATTCTGCATCAGAACAGCGTCGTATCCTTCACCCCAGTTGATAATACGAGGGAATGCATGCAAGAGCTGGAGTTGGATAGCGCGGAACTGCTCGAGGCGGTCGGGAGGTACGTCGAGCTGTGATGCAGCTGCATCAAATGCACCCGCAACAGGAAGAGTGATAGTTCCATCCTCAATCTTTAGAGACACCCAGTCTAGAAGACTGGCGGGATTAGCTTCGCTGATTAGAGAAGTGAAAAGTGCATTGTGAATGCAGCACTCCAACGCTAAGCTCGGATTAGATGATGAGATCCAGTTGGATACCAGTTCTATGCTGACATTTCGGCTCAGTACGCTGGGGTTGGCTTGAGGCAGCTGTTGTAGGGCGTCGTAAATTATGTCCGCGATAGGCAAGAGTCTCTGCAGCGCCTCGGCATCCGGCGCCGGTGGAGCGGGATGTAGAAAAAGTGCTGGTACAGCACGACTTCGAACAAATGACTCGAGCTCGGGAGTCCATGGCTGCGGGACTTCGGCGGCACCCACAAGCAACAGCTCGGGGTCGAAGTCATCAACGCCGATGGATTCGAGGCAAGAGGCTCCTATCAAAGCCAGGGCAAGCTGCACGTGTACATGAAAGTTGACACGTGGGGATCCTCGAAAGTTTTCGATGAGCCTAGAAAAGTGCGCATCTCCAGCTAGACTGTCCGTGTCGAACTGTTTCAACAGCTTGAGTAAGACAGCAGCTGCCGCCGTTGGCAGAGGGCGCCGGTCAGCAATAAGAGCCAACGACTTGGCGCCTCCTCCCAGCATGAGGGCAATGATAGCCAAGTGCTCAGTGGTTTCTCCGCTTTCAAGTATGGAGTCAGGCAGAAGCTGAATAGCGGCTGCCCAGCTCGTGGGTGAAATATTGGATTTGAGGATGTCGACAGTGGGGACCGCGAGTCTCTGAGGGTCTCCTTGGAGCAACGAGGATAGTGTCTGGGGTGATATGCTCTGCCACGAAGCTGCAATAGCTGACTGGGCCTGCGCGTCCGCGGCAGCGGCCCAGAGCTGCTCCATCTTGATATTCGGGTTACGTGACGTATTGATTACATCAGCCATCCAAGCCGGATGGAGAGAAACAGCGCTTCAGATCTGGCTTAGCTTATTCGGCCGGGAGCGTGTTCGTGGTCAACAGCGCCTCTAGTTTGCGTGGGAGAAAACGTTGCTTAAATAATCAGCGCTCGAAAAATTTCACGTCGATAAACATGAATGGGACACCTTTGAATGCAATTGGTGCCTACACACCGGCCACTGTGCTTTGTTGTGAATGTAGCAGACCTATTGATGGTACGTCAGGGCTAGTGATGTGCCCAGAGTGTATTCAGCTCAAGTTCCACGTGGCTGAAGGCATACCTAGGGAAGCTCATGTCCAGTTTTGCCGAAACTGTGAGCGCTTCTTGGTTCCGCCTTCCAGCTGGATAGCAGCACAGCCCGAATCACGTGAACTTTTAGCGATCCTTCTCAAACGCTTGCCTATAAAAAAGAATATCAGACTTGTGGATGCTGCATTTTTGTGGACAGAGCCTCACTCTCGCCGTATCTTGGTAAAAGTTGCCGTCCAAGGCGAAGTGCACGGAGTGGTTTTGCAAGAAACTTTCGAGGTGGAATTCGTCGTTCTCGCTACTCAATGCCCTGATTGTGCTCGCAGCTTTACTGTTCATCAATGGCGAGCTTGTGTCCAACTGAGACAGAAAGTGGCACACAAGCGAACGTTTTTCTGGCTTGAGCAATTGATGCTTAAACACAATGCTCACGCTGACACTGTGGCTATAAAAGAAAATCGTGACGGTATTGACTTTTTTTTCATGCATCCTCAACACGCCCTTCGTCTACTTGACTTTTTATCGACAGTAGCCCCCATCCGATCAAAGAAGTCCGAAGAACTAGTGTCTAAGGACTCACAAACTGGCAGCAAGTCATTTAAATTCTCTTACTCTGCAGAGATTGCTCCTATATGTCGCGAAGATCTTGTGGTTCTGCCTAAAGGCCTAGCTCACAAACTTGGAGGACTTCCCCAGGTAGTCATCTGCTCTCGTGTCACTAATATGATTCAATTTTTGGATCCCACAACTTTAGCATACGCAGATCTTCCATCTGCTGCCTACTGGCGAGAGCCTGTTCGTGCTTTAGTCAGTGCCGATGCGCTAACGGAGTTTATCGTCCTCGATTGCGAGCCCCTTGGCCCAATGCGAGGCAAATGGGTGCTTGCGGATGCATCAGTTGCGTTGGCGAGTGATATGACCCAGACCTTCATTGTCCGTACTCATCTTGGTGCCCTTCTGCATCCTGGCGATTCTGCGCTCGGGTACTATTTGTTGAACTCAAACTTCAATAACAGCGAGTGGGATACATTACTACCCGGAGCCCAACCTGACATTGTATTGGTCAAGAAATCCTATCCCAGACGTAGATCTAAGCGGTCGCGTAACTGGAAGCTCAAGCGGCTCGCCAAAATTCACAACGAAACTGTAGACGCATCGCAAGTTGACAAGGTTGAACACGACTACGAAGTATTCTTGCGTGAGCTCGAAGAAGACCAAGAGCTACGACAGAGTGTCAATCTATATAAATCAAGCGGTCAGGACCAACAAACGGAGGATGCTGAAGACGATCTGGTCATCGACGTCACCGAGCTGCTTGATGATTTGGAAGGCATGTCTTTAAACGAACTTTAATTTATTCTTAAGGATGATATGCAATGATAACATAGGTATCAACTCGTATGACGAGTGAACGCTCCCAGGAATGAGCCGTTAAGGA
Organism: Wickerhamiella domercqiae; assembly: GCA_001599275.1. Lineage (NCBI taxonomy): Eukaryota > Fungi > Ascomycota > Dipodascomycetes > Dipodascales > Trichomonascaceae > Wickerhamiella > Wickerhamiella domercqiae. The sequence continues at coordinate 905,013 of BCGM01000003.1, forward strand.
ATGATCCCACACCAGAAGGAGGGCTTCGTGTCTCAGTGGGAGTTGATATGGGAGCTGCGGGCTCAATCGATCTCGTTGTAGATGTATGAGAAGAGATTTGGGATGAAGCGTCAGTTTCTGAGGTGATGGAATCGCAGACGACACAGCTTTCTGATATCCCTTTCTCATCGGGTTTACTGGAGAGGTCACGTGGGAAGTCAGCGCTGCCATTTGCAGTAATGTCTTCCGCAAATAGCTCCGGCTTCCACTTATACAACTCTCGTTTGAGATGATCGTCTAATGCTCCTCCCATGTAATCGTCATAGAAATTGTTCTCCACCTCGATCTTTGATGTGACAACGGGCTGAACGCTGCGCCGTTTCATGATGTGGACTTTCTCTAAGACATAGCGATAGCGGCTTCGGGCAGTGCTCCCAGTACCATAGCAAGCGAACAGTATCCATGCTAGTGCGACATTGATGTACATCACAGCTAGGTCAATGCCTAAAAGCTCGTTCAAATCCTCCTGGGAGTCTAATGCCGCCGCTCTCATAAAAGCCAGTGATATGCGCCTAATGACATTCCAATCTTTGGGCTTGCCATGTATCCATGCCATTGGCTGGACTCCAGAGATTGCAATCTGAATGATGTTGAAAATGCCCAAATAAATCGACAACGGGGCTAAGACAACCGTGACCACGAAAGCGAATATACATATGCGTGTAAATTGCGTAGGGGTCATATGGGGAATGAAGCTGATCTGCTCGAAGGAGACCGTGGATCCGCGTCTAGCAAACCGTATAATTATGGCTGTGACCGAGATGACCGAGATGACGCCCAGAATGACTAGCCATATGACGTAGAAGATAAGGCAGGCGACACCACCATCTATATCCGCAACACACCCGAAGTATTGGTGAAGCTGGTATCTCGAGTAAGTCCAAAAAGTCTCAGTAACTATAATGACCACCGGTAAAAATAAGCAAATGCAAGCCTCAACAATATTACGACGTTTCATTTGTGCTTTATTGATAACGAGAGGCTGATCATGAAGCATGCACAAGACATTCCAGTTAATGACGCATTGCGTAGAGAGGATTCCAATAGACCCAGAAAGTGTCATTCTAGTGTCAATATCGCACCACACGCTCCCACCCCACCATTTGCGCGTGTCATCGCCAGTCCACGAAACACAAGTGATAAATGTTGACAAAGTTAAGTACAGATACCAGGAGCTCATGATAGCTATAGGAACATTGGGCCGTTTACTGAACGCATGCGCTAACAAGACAGGGAGCTGAAGCAGCATACCAACAAAACTGAAAAATGCGAGGCATGGGCCATTATAGGGATGGATCACAAGCTTCTGACCAATCTGAGGTTCACTTGTTGGAATTGTCTTCGGTTCACTAATCCTGGAATTTGGTTCTGCACTATCTGCTAGAGTAGTTGTCGGACCAGCGGTTGGTTCCGCAACAGCAGTCGAAAATGCTGTTGCCGCCAATGTAGCCTCGAGCTCAAGCATTAGACTTGACGGCAAAGCAGTCATAGTCTCGTATCCGCTGGGAAGCAGAGAAAGGACATCAGTCGGTAGTATGAGATTTGGATCAACTCCTTCTGACAGTAAGCCGTAATTGGTACCAGTAGGATTCGCTACCGCTCCTGTAGGACTTGCAGTAGGAACTGAGCTAGTGGCAGCTAGTGTTATTGAGGCAACGATTGAAGATTTCATGGGCGGCTGTTCGCGCTAGCTTCCACTAGTTATATGCCCCGTACAGCATGATGGTTTTGAGGCTCTTTCCACATATATCGCTTACGCATATACCCTTTACGGTAGTGTAATATGAAGGGTGACTGAAGTCTGCAGATACAATGCAGCAGATCTGCGACCAATACAAGAACCGTCGGATCCTTTGCACCACAGGTAACAAGCAAATTAAGCCTGTCGGAATATAATGTACTATGAGGTCTATTCTAGGAGCTCACGGGCCTTGAAGCTTCTGGGCAGTAAGCCATGGCAGGCTATTCAACTGGTATTTGAAGGGTTAGGCTATTGATGCATATATCCTATAGTTTTGCGTTTCTTCTCGACATGGGACTTTTGAGTGCCACATTCATCACTCTGCATGCAGTTGAATTAAAGATAACCAAGAGCGCGATTAATTTAGTCTCTGAAGCGAGTGCTTCCTGGATTTTTCCATCTCGAGTGGTTGGCTTTAGGGGAGCTTAGCAAGAAGTCTCTGCACTAAGACTGGCATTTCGCCGTCTTTTCTATTTGTCTGATGAAGCTCTGTGCGGAGTCCAGATTCATTGAAGGCCTTAACAGCTGTGCTCGGTTGTTCGGCTAGAATCCATGTAGTCACCTGTAAGATCTGCACCAATGTGCTGCTGCTGACAGCACCGTGACGCAGGACTCGGATAAGCGCCGCAAACAACTCAGCCGCATCTACATCACGACAAAGCAGTCTGTGACGATCGAAAAGAGCCGCAGCTGCCAAGAAAGCAGCGTCAAAGAGGTCTGACGATGTTTGAGATGCTATAGCTTTCACCAGAACTTTCATTCCACCGCATCGAAGCAGAGCTTCTCGCACCTGCTCTGGCTGTCCATCCATCCAGCTAGAGACTGCGGCCAGAGCAGCTGCCTCCCAGCCTTTTTCGTCGACTAAGAAGACAAGAATCCTCAGTCCGTCTGCCTCCCAGAGCGCTTGCCAGCACTGTGGATGACCAGAGTGCGCCAGCGCACAAAATATTGGCCATGCAAATTCGCGCAGTGCAGGATATCGCGATACGGTTTCGTGCAATAAGGGCAGAAGCCCATACTCGGCTACCTCGCGTTGTCGGGATCGCCCAATTCGGCAATAGTTATAAAATGTGGGCACAAGACAATTTGCTGCTTGGTGGGCAATTTGGCCTGGCTTTTTCTGCTTGTAAACCTTGTCAAGGGCAGCAATGAGATGTGGAACAACACCACCGCGATACATAGCATCAAGTACAGGTGGAAGTGTCGAGACATCCCGGTAGAACTGAAGGATGGTAGTCCTGTATGGTGAAGTAGGCGGAAGATGCAAATAAGCGCGCACTAATCGACGTAGAACCGCTCTCGTAGTATATTGACCTACAACTGTTGAGGGGCAGCGCTGGAAGCTGGCCACCAGCGAATATAGATTCACGCGGATCTGCTCGTTGACTATTAGGTGCAACAGATCCACAATGCGAGCTAAGAGACCGTAAGTCCCAAAATGATGCCAGAGGTCAGCTCGATGGCGCGGGCCACATGCTTCGAAGATGGTTAAAGCAACATCAGACGCCTGCTGCAGCTGCTGCTCCGGAGTTTCAGTAGCGAAGTAACGCACAATAAACTGTATAGCATCCTCTCGATATGCAAGTTGTCTGGCAAAATCAGCATCCCCCACTTGGCAAAAGCCGTGTAAGAGCCTTAAAACTCGTGCATTCACATCATCTTCTGTGAATTTTGTAGCCAGGCTGAGAATAAAGCTGAGGCCGCCGGCAAGCCAAAAGCTTATAATCGCTGCATGATCTCCTTCCAGCACCACCGAGACTAGATCCAGAAACGCCACAGCCGCTCCCACCGTAGGATCATTTAAAATAGCAATAGAGCGCTGCAGCACACGGTTTTGAAGAATTGAGCGTCTCACGCTGTGTGGAACGGCATCTACCAGTTCCCTGAGACGAAGGTACATCACCTTGAGTTGGCGCCTAGGCATGCGTTCAAGATGCGCGGCGAGCTTATCAGTCTCCTCAACAGCCGCAACTGTATGCTCACTGGGTGCATCCTCCTCCAGATCTTGAAGACCGTCAAAAGGGTCTGCCCCCTCTAGACTCGGACTAGTTATAGCGGCTTTTGAGAATTTCACCTTCATAGACCCAAGCCCATCAGCTTCAAGAACAAAATCACTTTCACTCTCAGAGTTATCTACAAAAGCTTGCAGTGGCTTGCGATCGCTGGGCTCACTGGTCTGAGCTCGGGAAGTGGCTCCGCGGCTCTTCTTCTGTGGTGGAACATCAAAGACTCCGAGAGACATAAACGCGTCTTCATAGTCGTCTTCACCTCCTGCCGATTCATCAAATATTGAGCGCAAATTCAGTCGAGATGGCACCGCTGCAAGCTTCCGGGGCCGCATACCTCCATCGGAGGTGTCGACTCTAGCTCCAAATTTGCGAATCCAATGATGGGCAAGAAGCTTTCGAGCGGGAACACGGAGAGCAGGATTTTTCTCGAAACAAAGCTCCAAAAAGTCTCGTAAGCTACTACTGCTCTCTGCTGGAATGAGCTGTGCTGAATCGCCCTGGAGAATTGCGTACATCGCTGTCATGTCATTAAGGTGTCCATATGGAGGAGATCCAGTACGCAGCTCCACTACAGTGGCACCGAGAGACCATACATCGCATGCACTTGTTGGTTCTTGCATGGAGATTACTTCAGGAGCCATCCAGTGAGGAGTTCCTACACATCCGTGCTTTTTCACTTCCTCCTCAAGTGCGGCTGGCCGAGTCGCAACTCCGAAGTCTGCGAGTTTCGCAACACCATCTTTAGTGGTTAAGATATTAGCTCCCTTAATGTCGCGATGAATTGTTCCCTGATCATGAAGATACACGAGCCCTTCGAGTACTTGTCGCATGTACTGCGCAACCAGGTTCTCTGGCATGCTCCCAAATTTGCGAACAGTCAATGCTAGTGACCCATTTTCACAGTATTCTAGGACAATATTCAGGTTCTGCTCGTCCTTCATGAAGCCCAAATATTTCACGATATTGGGATGCTGGAGATTCTGGAGTAGCTCAATCTCTGACGTGACACTGTCAACGGCTTTGATCTTGGTGAGAGGTATCTGCTTTATAGCAACTACTGCAGCCGTACGGAGGTGGATCGCCTTGTACACTGAAGCAAACGCGCCCTTTCCGATAACATCGCCCAGCGAATAGTTATCGACGGCTCGGCCACGGTGAGGTGTAGCACATACAACTCTTAGACCCATTGAGCGCGCCTTAGGTGTATGTGGTACATGTCCCTTATTCTTGGAGGAGCGGCGCGGTGTTGACGGCACCACTGAAGGATCCTTCACTGGCGACTTTGGGGACTCCATGTAAACACAATTACTAATCACGCGGTAATGGCAATTTACGGATTCACGAAGTGACGTTCTGAGCCGTTTGAACGGAAACAATGATATGAATTCTATAAATAAACTAATCGGGCTCTAGCTGGACTTGGATTGCTTCGCTTTTGGTCGCTTAGCGCGCGGTAAGATTGCCGCCGGTCTGTAAGCCCAGCTAGTCTTAGCTGGCTCGATATCACATACCAGGTGTGAAAGGTTAGATCCTTCCAGAATCGCTAATATCGCAATGTCACGACCTGCTAATTTGGTCAGACGCGTTCGCGTTCCTTGAGGGAGAGCCAAAAGTGGTATTTTAGCAGCACTGCTAGCTAATGCAAAGGGCATGTAGATCTGGGGTTCCAGATCACCGCGACATATTAAAAGTGCTTTGACAACTCTTTTCCCAGAAATGTGATCCTCAACTGCTGCCATCGTGGAATTAAATCCCACAGTCAGAGTTGAAAATACATCACCCACCACGCCGACGCTAAGGGGCGCAAGCACACGTAGCAACATTGAGACAACAGTGTCGCTAACGTCATCCGGAACCAAAGGCCATTCTGGCTTAGCTAGTGGATCTTCAAGAGATGTCATCTGCGGTTGAGTTCGCTAAAGCGAAAATAACAGGTTCAAAGAGCCCGTCAATCTGGGCACTTATGACTAACTAGGCGGGTCCATGGGTCAGCTGATTCAGGCGCTTGACAGTCGCTCGAACGTTTGGCGGGCGTGATCATTCTCCGCGCGGCGTTTTTCGCGCTCAAGATGCAACCGTTCCTGAACATCAGCCAATTGAGCACGAAGGACACGGTTAGCCCCTGCCTGATCGAGTCGCGTCTCCAGCCAGGCTTCTAATTGCTTCACTCGCACTTCGTACTCGGGCACTAGTCGTGCGCGCTGCACCTCAGCCACAAGTTCAGCAGTGTACTTCAGTACGATATCTATAAGGAGGGGAACTTTTGACACACCTTTTGACTGACTCTTTTCGATAATGCCGGCAAGCTCCTCGTCAACCCGTGCCCGAAATTCCAGCCCTAGTCTTTGGGTGAGTATCGTAAAGAAGTTCTTGATGAGCTCGTAAATTTGCCTTGATGCTGCTGTTGCTGCCGCCTGCTGTCTCTCCAGTTCTTCCTGTAGCCCTCGAGAATGAAGTAGTGCTTCCTGATCCGATAATTTGCTCTGGAGGTCACGTACTCGATCTTCGAAATGGCGTTCCCGCTGCTCTGCATCGTGAGCCCATTCTCGAAGGTCATCTTCTGTGCGTTGCTTGGAGATAGAGAGTTGTGATACTAATTTTGCGAGTGACACGAGTGCTTCATCACCATGTACCATCTGTTTGTACTGCTCGGGTAAGAAAGATTCTGCTTCTCGAACCAGGTTTCCTGAAGATGCAGACTGTAGTTTACTTTCGCGACTATTAATCGTGAGCTGCGCCTCTCTTTTAGCTAAATTCATCTCCTTAGCCTGGAGCTGGTTTTCGAGACTAGCCACTGACACCTCTCTCGCTCTGAGGGCCTTAAGTTCAGCTTCCATATCTTTTTGGGCTGCGTCCTTGGTATTCCACACAAATTGCAGCTCTTTCCATGCCCTCTCGCTCTTTTCCCATTCTGCTTCCTTTTCTAACCACAACAGCTCCTTTGATTCCCACGCAGCCAGCTGTTCTCTCCACTGCACGGGTGTTGCCACTGGTGATTCCTGCAAAGGAGCCTTAGATGGTCGTGCAATATCTCCATTGTTGTTGCTTTCAGCATATAACTCGAGCTGCAGTTGCTCTACACCTTCACATACTTGCCGTAGTTCCTCAGACTTTAGATCAAGGGCACCCTCGAGTTCTTTTATGCGACTTGTGGCACTGTTCCAGCGGAGATTCTGCATAGCAGAATCATCTGTAGCATACTGGAGGTGAGACAAAGACCACAATTTCTGCTTCAGACCCCAATTTTCATTCTGAAGTTCTTTGAGTCGATCTGCGCTAAATCGAACTTGAACCATCGGCTGATCTAACGGTGGAGTAGATATTGAGCAAGATCGAGAGCTCCTCGGACTAGCTCGGGATGCCTCTCGCGCTTTCGGAATGCTTCGAATCTGTCGTAGCCGGTCCCTTAGAGGCCCCTCAAACACTGGCGGGGCCCTGCCGGGAAAGCTAGTGTTCCACGCTTCAAGAGGATCGTCAGAATCATCTAGGATGCTCGCTCCTTCGCCTGTTAGATTTTGGCTGTGCCCACGCTCTGAGCCAGCACTTTCGAGTGAATCTCGCTTATCGATTTCAGACTCAATCGAAGATGTGGGGGCCTCTTCTGAGATAGCTGATGTCATATCGAGTGGCTCCTGATCGTGGTCGGAGTCTTGCACGGGAATATCCTCGCGTGCCTTTATTGTCATAGACGACACATCTGGCGTCACGTCGAGAGGTCCCCCCTCATCCTCCATTGTTGATGATACACCACCACCCCAGCTCCAGATTGCGTACGTAAGCACCGAATGTGTAAGGAACGCGTCGTGATTCAATGCCTACTGACTGCCATAACCATAAAGGTAAGCAAAATACCAAAGTATCCAGACTAGAGAGTTGATTCGAGATAGTAGTTCTCCTCAAAAAAAAAACATTACATATTTCCTATATCTTGTAGACTAATCGCATGTGTGTATTGTTTCCTGAGCCGGCAGTGGGAGGATTTAAATCCATGAGAGTAGAGGTCTAGAGAGGTTAAATATATTTCTACTCACGATATTGGTAATGGCATGAGGGCGCGGGCTATACTTCAGGGCTCAGAGAAGGCGGGTTTGGGTACGGATCGTCGGATATGTTTACTGTTGTCTGAGTTGCCTCAATGGTGGTCCAGTACAACACTATGGAGTCAAACATCTGAGTCCCTCGAATCGAGGTACCCCACAATCCATCAGTTTGCTTCCATCCAAAAGAGAAATAGCCTTTATCACCGAATTGAGGAGCAGAAACGGGAGGAGAGAACAGCGTGTCCTGGCTCAAAGTCGCAGGACTAGCAATATGGCGCTGTATATCGGGTTGACTGAATGCACCGCTCTCGATTGCAGTATTGAATGCGATTGCTGAGGCACCATGTGGAATTTTACAACCTTGTACAATCCAGTTTGCCGTTACTACTACCCGGATGTCGGGAGAATGCAGCACGATCTCTCCTAGCGGCCGCAGGCACAGATCTGCTCCTTCGGCGCTAGGCATCCTCACGACATCCCAACGATCTTGCGACAGTCCTCCAGACTTAGCATCGCTAACTGCAAATTCGAGGTTGTCGCAATGTGGATTTCGAACCAACATACGTGAGATTCTAACGGCGGTTGGCATTGCAACCATTGCCAGCGGCTCGCGCGGGTGGCCCGCGGAGATCCAGCTCGCCACATAACCCAGAAACCTCTGCTGGCTCAAAATTGTTACACCGTTTCCGAACCCGTGTCGCTGACGCTTCTTAGTAAAAATATCTTGAGCCTGAGAATAGGTCATTCCGTGGTAAAGCATCAAGTATGCAATGACAATAGTTCCTGTGCGACCACGACCATATTTACAATGGACAAGTGCTACGTTTCGCTGATTCTCCTCAAGAAAATGGCGTATTTCTTGCGCGATTTGTAGCAATTCGAGGAAAGGCGGTGGAGCATGGTCTGGAATTGGGTGCCGAATGACGCGATTTTCAAAATCACTTGGTGTGTATGCAAGCTCGCTATCCTCTTGTAAGCTCCAAATTTGCCAATTGCTACCGTGGCGCTCACTCAGAAATGCATTTAGCTCAGCACTCGACATTGACCAGCAACTCTGTAGACGTGCGCTTGTGGGCATCGCCGATGCTATGAGATGTGGGGTTATGTACGACAAGTCCAGATTATATTTCTGATCCTTGTAGCGTCGAACTGACGGATTTACTGCTTGACGCAGCACGTTTAACATAGTAGGTGATGATGATGATGATGATGATGACCAGCTGTCAATGTTGGGCTGCACTCTAGAACCGATCAATTTGAGGTTTATGATTATACGCGCATACTGGGGTTTATGGTGCAGGTAGTCAGCATGCGCTATAACATTACTAATCCGGAGCCGGAAGAATCAGACGTCGCATTCGATCCGTCAATCACTGGGTTTGGTGAGCTAGGGATGATATATAGGACTAATCTAGCTTTTTAGGAGTTATCGAGAATGCACGAATACCTAAGTATGACGTTATTTCTGTGATAATCTCCGCAGCAAATGAACCATAGATACCTATGCTGATTCCAAGCGCCATCCACAAGTAAACATGGTCTAATGCTGGCGATATATGGTGCATCGCCAGACCAGCTAGCGGAACTAAGTGAAGAGGGTTCCACATCGGGAAAGCCTGCGAAGTGACATGTGAAGTAATAATGCGGCCAACCAAAAGTGCAATTCCAAGTCCAATAGTGCATATTAAAGCTCCAGCTAGAGGCCCAGCTAATATTTCCGGCACAAGCCATATCCACACGCCGTACGAAGCCCAAAGGCACACGAAAGGGCCGAGCCCTTGCAGTGATCCCATGAACTCGGTGAGGCTCTTGGAAACTTCATAAACATTATGGGCAGCTGTTATGGAGTTTCCAATAAGTCCAAGTGCAAGTAAAGGCTGGAAAATATCGAGCGCTGTCCACGAACCGAAAACTGTATTGCTCCAAAATTCTGTTCCTACGGCAGCGTGGACAAGCTGGAGTGTCACAACGCCAAGCACACCTTCCACAGGCCCTGAAAACTCAGATAGGAATAGCTTCCCTGTATGGTACTCCTCCCATGTCGACAAGTAAAAGTTCATGGTACAAGCAAGCTCGGCAATCAGTGTTTGAAATGGAGAAAAGCCCAACGAGATACTTACGGTGACAACTCCAAGAGTTGTGTTTACAGCGTCAACACAGTGATCGAAAAGCTCGCCCAAAGGGCTTGAAGAGCCTGTTCGACGCGCCTGCTGTCCGTCTAGCGCATCGAGGGTCTGGTACGCAAAGTACTCGACAGCCACACTCAGGTAGAACCAGCGAGGTAGATTGCCTATACTGACATCAAAATGGGGATTGAGCCATAGCGCGGAGGCAAAGCCTACTACCGAGAAGCCGAGACCGAGTAGCGTAATGAGATTAGGGGCCATCCATTTAGGGAAGAACTCCACCAGCCATGTATAGAACGGTTTCAAAATGTATTTTGAAACATAAGACCGGTCTTCAGCGCTATACTTGTAGTTCTTCAGGCCAGGCAAGCTCGCCTGCGGCAGGTATACTCCCATTCGCTACTGGTGATTGTGCGTAACCCGATATGTTAGAGGGKTAGGGTGAGTTATCTGGCCTGTTCTCACGCACAGTCAGCGTGTGCACGTGCCAGGCTGATTATCAGCTGATTCCATTTCTGTTCTCTTGCGAAATTCCTGAGCTGCTGTGAGCCAGACCAGGCTTTGAAGGCATAATGAAGTTTGGCGAGCAACTTAAGATCTCGTTGATTAAGGATTACGCCTACTACTATATCGATTATGATGGATTGAAACGTGAATTGTCCAAATGCTTGGTTCTGAACGACGACAACTGGACTGAAGAACTCGAGGAAAAGTATGTTAGCCTGTTGGAGGCCCAGCTTGACAAAGTTTACACTTTCCAGCGTGTTAAGTCAAATGAAGTTAACCGGAGGACGAAAGCAGTTCAAAAGGAGGTAAAGAGCACTGTTGCACATGCTGAAGCCAATCCCCGCGATGTTGACGAACAGGCCTTTGAGCTTCTTGAGGATGAATTATCGACAATTATTGCTGACGTGCATGATCTGTCTAAATTCAGTCAGTTGAACTATACTGGCTTCCAAAAGATCATCAAGAAACACGATAAGGTCACAGGATGGACTCTGAAACCGATTTTCGCCGGCCGTATGAATTCTAAGCCGTTTTACAAGGAGAATTTCGATGCCCTTATTGTACAGCTATCTCAACTTTATGATGTTGTGCGGACCCGAGGTCATCCTCTGGTTGGTGACTCAAGCGCGGGAGGCTCGCAGCAAAACTTTGTACGCCAAACAACCAAGTACTGGGTTCACCCAGATAATATCACAGAGCTCAAGTTGATTATTTTAAAGCACTTACCTGTGCTAGTGTTCAACGCTAACAAAGAGTTCGAGCGTGAAGACAGTGCTATCACCTCAATTTACTACGACAACTCTCACCTTGATCTATATCGTGGTCGTTTGGAGAAAAGCGAAGGTGCTGAGGCAATTCGTCTCCGTTGGTATGGCGGAATGAACACTGATGCAATTTTTGTTGAGCGGAAGACGCACCGTGAAGACTGGACTGGTGAGAAGTCAGTCAAGGCTCGCTTTATGCTACGCGAGAAGTACGTGAACGACTTCATGTCTGGGAAGTACACTGCTAAGCAAGCGTTCGAGAAAGCAAGGCGTGAAGGAAAGAAATCGAAGAAGGAACTCGATTCCCTCGAGCAGCTCGCGTCGGAGGTACAGTATCGTGTGCTTCACGACCGTCTGCGGCCCGTTGTGCGGTCATTCTATAATCGTACTGCTTTCCAGCTTCCTGGTGATGCACGTGTTCGTATTTCTTTGGACACAGAACTGTCTATGGTCCGTGAGGATGACTTTGATGGTCTTGATCGTGCTCACAAGAACTGGCGACGCATGGATATTGGAGTAGATTGGCCGTTTTCTCAGCTGCTACCTGCTGATGTTGAGCGGTTCCCATATGCAGTCCTTGAGGTGAAACTCCAAACGCAGATGGGTCAGGAGCCTCCGGCATGGATTCGCGAACTTGTGGCATCACATCTCGTCGAAGCTGTACCCAAATTCTCCAAATTTATCCATGGAACCGCTACGCTGTTGCCCGACCGCGTCAACTTGATTCCTTTCTGGCAGCCACAGATGGATGTAGACATTCGGAAACCAGCGCGAATTGCATACGGTATCGAACGACCGCATGCCGGCGAGGACGCAGAACAAGGTATGGTCCACTTTAGCGAACCGAATACCAGCGCACATGCTTCTGAAACTAGCCGTTTGCTGTCTTCCCCTCAGCAGACACCGTCTAGCCCTGGGCACACTAACGCGTTCCAGCGAATGTGGGAGTGGCTCAGCCAAGCAATGGGCTATGATGTCCGTGTAGCTACGGTGCCCGATGGTACAGTATTCATTGAGACGATTCGAGCGCCTCCAGGAAAGACCATCAGCGTTCCTGTGCGCATTGAGCCAAAAGTGTACTTTGCGAATGAGCGCACGTTCCTGTCGTGGATTGAAATCTGTATTCTACTTGCAGCCATGGCGTCCGGACTATTGAATTTCGGCAATAACCTAGCAGTACGTGCCTCGCTCGGATTCTTCTTTGTGGCCGTGGGCACGACTATTTACTCGATTGGCATGTACTTGTATCGTGTATGGGCCATTCGCCACAAGGCAGCTGTGCGCTATGATGACCAGATTGGCCCTGTAGTGATATGTGTGGCCCTGGCAGCTGCGATGGGTGCTAACTTCGTTTTGCAATTTTCAGCATAGGTGTAGATTTCTAGCCATAGTTGACACTTGCAAAGAAAAAAAACAACTATATAAAATGAACGATAAGAGGAAGGAAGGGAAGCTACATTCTCTTTAGATAATTCGTAGGCGGCGCCTATGGCCACGCATAGCTGGAATATCCCATTTCGTGCAGTTTTTTGTCCTTTGCCTCTACTTCCTTGCGCGAATTTGCAGCGTAAACTGCAAGTTTACTTCGAAGGCTTGGCATGGCCGCTCCTAGCATGCGAACAGCTAACAACCCCGCATTGGTAGCATTATTGATAGCTACCGTAGCGACAGGAACACCCCGAGGCATCTGAACAATTGAGTGCAGCGAGTCCACGCCATCCAGAGTGGATCCCTTCACAGGAACGCCGATCACTGGAAGGACAGTAGACGCTGCCACCATGCCCGGTAGATGAGCGGCTCCTCCAGCGCCAGCAATTATGACCTTCAGTCCACGTTCCTCTGCCTTTTCAGCATATTCGACCATCTTACGCGGAGTGCGATGAGCGCTAACGATGGCAACCTCGAATCGCACGGCCATATCCTCCAGGATCTTGCAAGCGGCCTTCATCACTGGAAGATCGGAGTCAGAGCCCATGATCACTCCAACGAGCGGCGCTGGCTCCGTCTCATACGGCTCTCCGCGCTCTATCCACGCAAGCTTGCGCTCGAGTTCCGTCATGTTATCGCCAACAATATTGATATGGCCTACTTTGCGGCCGGGTCGCGAGGACTTGCCATATAAATGTACAGCAGCACCAGGAGTAGCCAGGGCCCGTTCACACATGTGAAGTTCTTCGTTATGTTGCTGAGCACCAAGGACATTGAGCATAATAGCACTGGTCGTAGGTGTAGTCAAATTAGTGCATCCGTCAGGCAGCGGCAAGCCAAAGCATGCACGCACGTGGGCTTCGAATTGAGAAGTGATGCATGCATCCTGCGTGTAGTGTCCCGAGTTATGCGGTCGAGGAGCAATCTCATTGATGAGAAGGCGATCGTCTTGCAATAAGAACATCTCAACGCCGAATACACCGCTGTCGCTGAAGCTGGCAATTGCGGAGCGGGCTAATTTTTGAGCACGTTCTTGCAACTCTGTTGAAATATCACGCGCCGGTACGAAAACAGTATTCAAAACTCCGCGACGGTGAACAGTTTCTACTGTCGGGTACGAGACAACGCGGTCACCTGACTTGATCACCATGACAGCAAGCTCTTTAGAGAAAGAGGCCCACTGCTCAGCGTAAAGATCCTTGCCTTTGAGGATATTTATAGCAAGCTCAATCCACTCTGGTGACTCAACGACGGCGTTTCCTCTCCCATCGTAGGCATCTTTGCGAGACTTAAGCATGAATGGATAGCCGTATTTGTTACCGAATGTCCTCAATGAGTCCTGGGTAGGCTTCACTGCCTCTGAAGTTGCTGTAGCAATTTTATGCTCAGATAAGTGTTGTTTCTGAACGAACTTGTCCTGGATCGTGCGGATCGTTTCGGGGCTGGGAATCACGGGCTTGTTAACTGCGGATAGCGCATCGGCGTTTACATGCTCGATTTCGATTGTGAGTACGTCCACACGGTCAGCAAGCTCCTTGATTTTCTCCGGGTCGTTGAAGCTGCCAGTTACATGGTTCGGCGACGAGTTAATCTGCTTTGCTGGGGCCTCGTCGGCGTCGAGAATCCGTGTTTCAATGTTAAGGCGATTTGCAGCCTCTACGGTCATGCGACCGAGCTGACCGCCGCCAAGAATCCCTAATACTCTAGACTCCATTGAATCAAACAAGGACGACAGGGATAGAAGAGTGAAGAGAGAGTAGACTGATGCTTACGTAGTAACGGGGCTAGGGGGGAGAGACTTGACTAGATAGATAGCTGTTGGGTGAACGATCAGGCTCATGAAATCGTACTAGAGATCAAGATGTATCACTTCTTCTCGTCTATGTGATGCTAGAAAGCTTATAGTTAGCGCTTGAGGAGAGCTCTTAGCTTTTGGAGAGGAGAAACCCGAGGTGGAGCCGGCGGTACCTCCGACTCAGGAATAACCCGGCGGGTGACGAGATTAAAGAGGGTACCATATGCGAGCGTCATGACAGTACAGGTGAATATCACAACATTATAAGGCATGCTAAAGTCAGGGACAGGAAGCGAAATAAGCAAACTCGAAGTCCGAACAATCCAATCATCGCCAAATGCAATTCCTGGAGCCACCTCAAAGCCGTGGTTTGCATCAGGTGGATATTCCTCTAGAAAAAGAAGTGATTTCTCAAATTGGTATTCAAGAGATACCTGCGATTGCGCTGGAACCGTCACTTCGAACAGGAGCTGTGAGGGCCGCCCGCGATCTTCGGCAGCTATGTAACGCACCAGTCTCGACCCTTCCGGTAAAACGAGCGTGTTCAGGTACAGTCGCATGAACCATGGTAAAGTCTCGGAGTATTGCATGGTCACTGACTCGGAAGTGGGGTTGGCGAACACTGTGCGCAGCCCGCCTCGCTGTTGACCCCATTGTGTCATTGAGCGATCAACCATGATGTGCGGCTGTGGGAGCGCCGATACTACTTGAGAGTCTGCAGTTTTCATCTCGATGTCAACAGGAAGAGATAGCTCTACAGTTTCTGTCCTGGATGCTAGCACCAGCTGGCAAGCAGGCGAAATATCCCAATTAGAAGGTGCATCCACCTCAATTGTTGAGGCACTTGCTACAGGGCACAACTGAGCAATCGAGGATCCGAATATCTCGGAAAGCCGCCAATCAGCAGAGGAGTCTACGAGAGGATAGCAGGACCATTCGCTGTTACCTGGCTTAGTCTCGTCGCATTTAAGACTTTCAAAAGGAATTGGGTATGGAACCGGTGAATCCCGTCGACGCAGCGTGCGCTCTACATCTGAGACCGCCGCAACTCCCGCGTTCAAGATGCGTCCATTGGTCCCGCGTGTCACATCTATGCGCATCGACTGCCACTGGGAGTCGAAAAGGTAATGGCCTTCCAGCAGAGAAGCAATTCCAGCATCCGACTTACACGGGAGAAGTTTCAAGAATGGCGTGAGATTCTCCGTGCACACAGGCTCTGCTGGCAAAGCACCACGCATCCACCAGCCGCGCCCCGGAGGCTGCGAGGTGACTGTGTCGTCCATGAAATTGATGGACGCACAGAAGTGTCCACTCAGGGAATAAACCAGCCTGTGCCATTTTTGCTGAGCTTCTTCGGCGGAATCTGCGTTCATTAGCGCCCACAGCTCAACGCCAATACCTCCCGATTTAGTGCCATTGCCCGGCTCGGCTCCCCAGGTCTCAGCATCCCACCACCCCGAGCTCATACGAAGATGAAGTTCGTCAACACTAGCATGATCCAGTATCTGGCCTAGCAGACGAGGAAACAAACTGTAATCGTGTAGAGACCGGCTCTGCTCTACCGTAAAATCGAACTCGGCTAGTAAGCGGTTCTGAGGCAGCGGGCGTAGCTGGAGATGCTCGGAAAACGGGAGCGAAGTGGCTGGAGTGGTCGCAACCACAGTTGCGGCTAGTGCAGACACTAGAGCCAGCAGGAACATGACTTTGTGTACAGGCACAACCAGTCTCTAACACACGCGCTGTGTCTCTCTAACTAAGTGGCCTAACTAAGCTCGCGTTTGGGAGTTCAAGAAGAACACAAGAGAATCTGGAAGGCGGGTCCGCAGGTTTTTTGAACTTCACTCTAATAGGCTCGGGCGCCGCTATGAAGCGCGAACGTGAAGTTGATGATGGCGATCACGATCTTGGCGTCGTTTCGACCACTCAAGGCTCTAGCTTTTCTAGCTCTGAAGCCAAGCTGGCATTGACACCTTTCAGCCTGGCTGTAGAAAACTTCCAAGACGATAGTGGCGACCCTCAATCCAAAGTCGCTCAGCTTGTCATGCGAGCGCAGACAGGCTCAAGTGTCAATCGTAAGACAGCAGGTCGCCAGTTAGGGAAAAGTGCGACCGAGCTGGGAGCAGATGCCGTTCTAAGCGTTCTCAGCCAGGCTCTTAGGGACTGCACTGATCCACAACATCGCCAGCGTATTGTTCGACTTTTGCTCCGTGTGATCCCTAAACTAGATATCGAGAACTGGATCTCAACCCTCGTGGAGGTTGTCGAGCCGTTGCTCCTAGACAAGGACCGGTCAGCCCGCCGAGATGGTATACTGGTTATCGGCGCTGTAGTACGCAAGGGCGGTCTTCGTCCGCTACTTTCTAGTATTCGTGATGATATAGAGACCGGAGACGAGGCCCAAAAGCAGAAAGTTGCGGCAACTATAGCTGCGGTTGCTACAACAATCGGTGTAGAGCCCTTAATTACATTCTTGGAGGTTCTCACGTCCAACGAAGCCACTGTTCATGTGGGCCTGGTCATTCTCCAGCGCATAGCGCGTGAGTCGGGTTCAGCTGTACTGCCCTTTCTCGAGCAACTAATTGCATTCGCACAACCTGGATTTGATGGTGGCCAAAGAATGGCGATCGCAGCTGCATCAGCCATCTCTGCACTCGCCCGAGCATCCGTTCCTTACGGCATTGAGGCGTTTGAGCCTGTGGCGCCTCATCTATGGCGAGGGCTTCGCCGGTCCCGTGGGGGGKACGCCTGGGCCGCATTTGCAAATGGGCTGGCTGCACTCGTACCTCTCATGGATACTGACAGTGCCGCGGAATTTGTAGTACCTGTAGTTGCTGCCGCGCGTCCCCAGCTGCGTAGTTCCGATGACGATGCTCGCCGCGGAGCTCTCATTGTACTGCAGCAGTGTCTAGCTTCACTTCCGCCTGCTGAGGTCCGTACTACCATTATCCCCGAAATAGTGGAGGCCGTAGTTGTGCGGCGGGTCGCATTGGATGTCGCTTTGTCTGGAATAGTTGTCAGAACAATTTCCCTCGCAGTGACAGTCTCGGACGGCGGTAGCGTTTTAGCTCCGCTGCTCGTAGCGCCGCTCAAAGACGCATCGTCGCCATTACAGCGTCTCGCCATCCGAATTTTAGACGCAGCTCTCGCCCTGGGCCCAATCGTCGTATCATCGAGAGTGGAAAGTCTGCTCGTCGACGCTGTTCTTGTTTGTTTCCAGTCGCACGAGCTGGCTCTTACCGTAGCTCCTGTGCTTTCTGCGTTAATGCACTCCATATCTGAGCCCCAAAACTATTCGAGTGATGTCGTTGCCGAAATCCGGGTGAAATTTGCTAGCCCAGAGCCGCAGGATCGAGAAGCTGCTGCGCGAGTTTTGCAGGGCTGTGTGGGCGTTCTTCAAATGCCAGAGCAGGGTGCGTGGCTGTATGAACAGCTGGGAGAGGAGTATCCTTCCGCGTTGGCAGCGGTTCTGGATGCGCTTAGAGCTGTTGTCGAGTGCTCTAAGAATCTCGAGGTAATGGAACCTCCTATTAGCGACCTGCTCCCGCGTCTAACACCCACGCTGCGAAATCGTAACGAGCGCGTACAGGAGTCTTGTGTCACTCTGATTGGCCTCATTGCCAGAAACGGTGGCGCCGAAATTGTTCCTCCTCGAGAGTGGTTACGTATATGTTTTGAACTCCTTGAGCTCTATAAAGCTCCACGGCTCAGCGTTCGACGCGCCGCGAACAAGGCATTTGGAGCGATTGCAAATGGGCTCGGCCCTGGAGACGTGCTGGCAACGCTTCTCATGAATCTCCGTGCGCCAGATCGCCAGAGTCGTGTTAGTACTAGCGTAGCTATCGGCGCGGTTGCCGAAGCTTGTGAACCTTTCACAGTTTTACCGGTTTTATTCAACGAGTATCGAAGCCCTGATCGAAATGTTCAGCAGGGTGTTCTCAAAGCTCTCGAATTTCTTTTTGAATATATTGGGCCGCTGGCGGCCGATTACGTCGAGCAAACGTCGACTCTTGTGGACCACGCGTTAACTCAACCGTCACCAGTGTCACGACAAACTGCAGCGTCAATTGTGCGACACATTGCACTCAGTGTGGCCAGCCGGGGCCACGATGATGTTTTGTTGAGCTGGCTCAACGAGATCATGCCCAGCGTGTTCGAGTCGTCGCCGCACATGATGGATCGCATATTTGCGGCGGTGGACGCGCTCAGATTTGCGCTTGGCCCCGGAATAGTGCTAAATTATCTGTGGGCCGGCCTGTTCCATCCCGCGCGCAAGGTTCGCGAGGCCTATTGGCAGATGTACAATGACGTTTATGTCGGGTCTGGTGATGCACTGGTACCATGCTACCCCGAGCATGTAGAAGGCATGGATGTATGGTTTTAGATAGAAGTGATGCGTTACTATTATACCCGTATATACACATGTATGTCTATACCTGCAATTTACAACGGCGCTAGGGCCAAAGCTTATGTACTGGCGGGCTCTGAGGTAGTGTCTTAGGGACGGTGATTGCTGTCATTGTCACTTTCCTCAATTCCGGATTCGTTAGTGGAGGTTTCACCGGAGCTCTGTCGATATTCCGTTCCCAGATCCGACTCCGCCTCAGATGCACTGTCATTTTCATCAGATCTGCCTTCCAATTCTGATTCCTCCTCAGAGCTGACTCCGGACGAGGAATTGGATCCTGATGCCAAGAACTCTTCAAGGCTAATGTTGCGTGTCTTATCAGCAATATCTACCACTGGAGCCTCCTCCACCGAGGATGTGACTCCAATATTAACACTGGCTTTAGGCTCATCGCGAAGACTCGAGTCGCCCGCTCCTGCCCAGTCTTCCAGCGACGAATATCCAGCTAGTGCGTGTCCAACGACTAGACTGGCCGAGCCAACGTCGAATTGAGGTAGGTCTGAAATTGACATTGGTTTTGGTGGTTGGAGGACAAGCTTAGCCAGACCGGATTCGCCGAGCAGCGAAGAAAAGAACCGCGTGCGGTCCCGTACATCGTAATCGGGATCATAACGACCGAGATGTAACGTCCACTGCACCAGTAAAGAGTAGTCCGGTGATGCAACCGCAAGCTTAGCGGCTAGCTGAAAAGTCTGCAGTCGCACCATTGGCGATGGCTCTTCGGCTATTGTGCGCGCAAGCCTCCTTAGTAGCTCAGCGGCTTGCGAGGGGTTCTGGGCCGCGTGCTCACCAAACAGCCACACTACAGTAGCTCGAGCCTCGCCAGCAATTTCAGAGCTACTGAGGATACGGTCAGAAAGTTGAGCAAGCACCCGAGCCTTGCCATTGCTATCGTCCGTCGCTAACAACGTCCGCAGAGCTACAAGTGCTTCCGATACGATATTAGGAGCCTGCCTGGGCTCAGTAACCGTAGACACCAACCATTTCACCGAGCGTTGTGCACTGAGTGATGACCTGGGCTCTGCAATCACCTGAAGAGCAGCACGCGTGACATCTAAGTGCTGCGTTGCAACTGCAATAAACGTGAGCTCGCGAAATTCAGCCGACGTTAAAGGTCTTCGGGATGTGGCAGCTCCAAACGCACGGATACGGCCCGCTTGAATATCTTGCGGTTCTGTCGGCAGGAATTGTAGCAGATACGCAGCTAGCGGCTCGAACGAGCCCGGGTGACATGTGGCTAAGGCTGTGATCGAGGGCAGCACCGCCGAGCCAAGCCGGAGAGCTAGTACGCGGCGAGCAACTTCCATTTTCTTGAAGGTCCCGTGTCTTCCAAGATAATGAAAAGCAGAAGCGGCGGCCAGTACGACGTCGTCGCGCGTCGACATTAGCAGCGGCTTCAGGCCATGATAGAGACTGTCCAGATCGGGATCTTCTGGGCCACTCATGTAGTGTCTACAATACCGTACCAGAAGTCTGCATATATCAGCCTGACACAGCTCATCGAACTGTGGTAGATGAGCAGCTGTGTACCGGAAAACTGGATGGATAAGCTCCAGTCGCGAAGGGAATTCGTGAGCGAGCGCAACCAGGGCCCAACCAACAACAGAGGCATCACGTGTATCCGACATCAACTTAGCTAAAATTTCGATTAGCTCTGGCGCCAGCGACGGATCCAGCAGGTGGCATTTACGAACAGCCCTCGCTGCCTCAGCCCGAACAAGAGGTTGAGGGTCTGCAGCCAAATCACGAACAGCATGCAGTACGATAGGCGCGACATCAGCAACGCGGAGACTGCTCAGTGTTTTAAGTGCCTGAGCTCGAGAAGCTGGGTTCGAATCTGCTAAATTTCGCTGCAGGGCATTGACAGCTAGTAATGCAAGTTCGGGCTCGGAATCGGAGTAACGCACGAGATAAGCAGCGACAATTGCCTTCAGTCGAGGATCTGTGGATTGTGACGAGCGAACAACATCAGCAAACCACTGCGTGCAGTTTTGGCCACGGGCGAGGCGACCGAGGATGGCTCTTGCGCCGGTTCGACGGTCACGGTCGCTAGTCGAAGACATCAACTTGGCGATTTCCGTATCATCGGGGTCGCTCGCTTGCTCAACAAGTCGAGCAACCGTTGCTGCGCCGTTGCTGAGGTGGAACACGCTGGCCATGGCTCCTGGACCTGGTGCTTAGGTGAGGGCTTGATAACACATATAGATCGATAGTGGTGGACTGCTGACGGCCATGCTGCGCAGAGAAAGCAAGGGCGTTCAATAGCTTAAGATCTCGTATAAAGATTGTTACACTCTACTTAGAAATATGTACCAGGATATTAAATTCATGTGAGTCACACACTCTATTGATCATGTATAGCTGCCCCTTCCATGGCTCTCCCTCTCTTCCTATATGGGGTCTTCATACGGATCTTCTTCATCATAATCGTCATCTTTCTCGTACTGATAAATAATTGCGCCTCCCTCAGCACCTCCAGCTCCAACCTCTTGTGCAGCGAGGTAAGGTAACTGTACCTGGTCACGGTCCTGACGCTGTTGGTCCGTTGTCTCAAGATTGAATGTTGTAAGATGCTTAAGAGGCGGGTCGCTGGAGGAGGGATGAGTGGCACCTTCGTATTCAGCATGCCCAGTTAACGCATTGAAGCTGAACGTGGCGGCTATGATCCTTCCGGAGCGTCGTCTACTCTCAACAGATATCCTGAACTGTGGCTCATTGAATGTCTTTTCAGCATACCAAAGAGGGGCAGCCGGGTCCTCGGCGATTATGTCTGCAGCATCCTCGGAAATTAGCGTGCGGATAACAGTTGTTGACATAAATTCCAGCAGGCGTAGACCCTGAGGGGCGTAGCTTGGAGGCCTTGCAAGATCCTCATGAAATACGCCCAGTACACACACCTGTGGTCGGACTAACGACTGTAATGTGGATACAAGGTCACTAATTGAATCGAGATCGTCGATAATAACTAATGTTTTCGGCTTGGGCGCCGAAAGAGACCGCGTCACTGTCCAGTTTGAAGCACGTCGTTCAAACTCTCTGACCAAGGGAACACCCGGTTGCACTAGCGAGTCGACAATCAAAATAAATGGCGAGCTGTCTTTAAGGCTAAGCAGCCGATCTAATAACTGAGCCCGCTGCTCTGCGACAACAACCACCATTTTTCACGAGCTGCCAGCGGCTGCCTAATTAATTTATTGCTGACCCACGCAACGACTTTGAAACTCGAGTTAGCCCCTCGGCGAAAGAGCAGCCAGCGATGGGAGTTAGGGGCTTGTGGAAGGTGCTGGCACCGACGGCAAAGCCTGTTCTACTCGAAACGCTTCGAGGGAAGATCCTTGCAATTGATGCTTCCATATGGGTCTACCATTTTCTCAAGGCCATGCGAGATCCCAATGGAGTGGTCATGCGAGCAGCCCATGTAATTGGCTTTTTCCGCCGAATTTGCAAGCTGCTCTTTTTTGAAATCAAGCCCATTTTCGTTTTTGATGGAGCCGCGCCCATGCTGAAGAAACTAACAACTTCACGCCGTCAGGAACGTCGCCAGAACCGCGAGCAAACGGCGAGAGCGACTGCCAACCGACTGTTGACATTGCAATTGCAGCGGCAGCGTGAGGTAGAGGCGGCAGGTGCCACTCAAATTGTCGGAGACATCCCCGAGGATGCTCTTTATCTCGATGATTCGAGCCAGCAAAATGGCCAAGGACCCGTCACAGCCTCGGCCGGCGCTGGGTCGTCAACGCGCCCATTCGAGAAACAAGATCAGTACCATTTACCTGATATTGAAGCAGTTGCACCAGTACGGCTCAACGACCAGAGAATGCTCACGGAGGAAGAGCTCGACGAGTATGCACGTCAATTCACAGATCAAGCCCGCACTGGCTTCATTGATAGTGCCTTGGTGGACTTCCACTCCCCTCAATTTGCTCAGCAGCCAAAGACAACGCAGTATCAGCTTTTAAATGCTGCACGACTGAAGTCGCGGCTTCGTATGGGCTACACGGCAGATGAGCTAACGAATATGTTTTCGGATCAAATGGAGTTCTCCAAGTTCCAAATCGAACGTGTAAAGCAGCGCAATTTCTTCACACAGCGGCTGATGGATTTGGCTGGTCTTGAAGATGATCTAACCCGTCGCGTAGCGGGTGAAAAGAATAAAGAGTACATGCTCAAGCGCAATGAGCAAGGTTGGACACTTTCACTCGGAAACAGGAATAACTCGGAGCCACCAGCTGCCCCCCCAAGTCAAGATCAAGATCTGCCCATTAAAAAAGAACCTGATACGTCCCCGCATAAAGTCCAGGATAGCGACTCAGACGACGGGTTCGAAGATGTCGATATCAGCGCCCTCAATACCCAGGCTGGAATGGACAAAAATGAATCCTCAGATCTCACTGAGGAGACCAGCAAGCCTACTTCGCTCAGCGATCGAGATGTCGAAATCGACAGACTATTTGGTTATGAAGCTGGCCTTCAACGAAGAAATATCTACGACATGCTTATGGACGACGAGACAGCGCACAGACAATCTAATAACATCTCAGATGAGGATACAGCTGCCGGTGATTCCTTACTTTTCGGACGAGCATCTGCTCCAGCTGCTATTGAAGAGCCAAAACGACCCGCTTTTACGAACAGACCCTCGCGAGGCGAGGCAGCTTCTGATTCAGAGAAGTTGCAAGAACTGCAAGAACCGCAAGAACCACAGAAGCCCCAGGATCCGATGTGGTTCCAGACGCACGGAGACTTCAGTAAAATGGTCACAAAGGAGGACCGCTCTGGTCTAATGACATACGAGCAGGGCCTGAGAATGGTAGATGAAATGTCGCCAGATGCTGACTCGGAGTCGGACCTTGAAGAAGTGTACGTGCGAACAAGCGATGCTGCAGTAGCCGCAATGTCACATGGCGAGATCGAGGGAACATCACTCAAGTCGGTCCTATCCGCTGGCTCGAACCGCGAGGCTTCTGTGCCAAGCGGCAATATACATCGAAATATATCTCAGGGTTCCCAGACCCGGCCCCAGTCGCAAGTTTCATGGCACGAAAGAGATCTAGGAGAGCCACACCGACCCCAGACTGACAGAAACACTGAAGTGTCCATCAGCTCGAAAACTAACTCAAGCTTGGATGCTTCTTCTATTACCCGTGCGAAAAGACTAGAAACTGGCGATCTACTTAATGAAAACAAAACTTCTGATTTTGAAAGCGAAAAGAGTCTCGCAGAAGAGACATTGGAACCGAAAGTAGAAGCCCAGGCCAATGCGAGAAAACATTCTAAAGGTAAACCTTCCGAGGTCCAGGCGGCTGAAGTTCAACCTTCTGAGATCCAAGCTGCTGTAAGCCAGGCGGTAAGAAGAACGAGCCCAATGCCAAAAGTTCAGGAATCAGAAGTCGAGGTCCAGACCTCTATAAGTCAACCTGACAAGGTTGAGCCTGACGAGAATCAAACAGCACAAAAAGCAAGCATAGAATCGAAAACTGAGGAGTCGGAAGCGGACAGCGGGGCTGGTAAGAGCCAAATAGCTGAGGATCAAGCTAAAATAATCACAGATGCCGAAGCCGCTCTTTCCAAAGAAGATGAGGAGGCAGACGCGGATGAGTACCAAGATATTGCCGACATCCTTTTGGGAGAAGCGGCAGAAAATCATCGGTTTGCTCAGAGATTTACCGGCGGTAATCGAACTAACTCTGATTTGGACGAATACGATCGTCAAGTCAGCCAACTGCGTGGGCAATTTGCAAAACAATCGCGCGATGCTGATACTGTCACGGGAGATATGATTGAGGACTGCCAGGCTTTACTACAACTTTTTGGTATTCCCTATATCACTGCTCCAACCGAGGCTGAAGCACAATGCGCGGAGCTGTTGGATCTCAAGCTGGTCGATGGAATTGTTACCGATGATGGCGACTCTTTTCTCTTTGGAGATGTCACAGTGTACCGCAACATATTCAGTCAGTCTAAGTATGTGGAGTGCTATTCAAGCTCTGCTATCTCTAGCGACCTCGGACTCGATCGGCAAGGACTCGTGGAATTAGCCCTGCTGCTGGGAAGCGATTATACTGACGGTTTGCCTGGAATTGGACCTGTTTCGGGAGTGGAGATCTTAGCTGAATTTGGAAATTTGACGGACTTTAAAAAGTGGTGGGACCAGGCTCAGAAGTTCCCTGAGTCCGTTGATACATCGACGCCTCAGCGTCGCCGGCTCATAAAGCAGTTCGCCTCCAAACTGTTTTTGAGTGACGACTTTCCCAGTAAGGCTGTCGAGGATGCTTATCTTCACCCAGTTGTAGACCCCGACCCGACTAAATTCAACTGGGGCTCGCCAGATCTCGAGGGGCTTCGTCGATTTATGGCTGCGTCCTGCGGTTGGTCTACCGAACGAACCAATGAAGTACTTCTCCCAGTGCTCCAAGAATCTAAACGACGGGAGCTTCAGGCAAAGAATGCTAAGGGCCACTCGCAAACATCGCTAGACGACTACTATACTACTGTGCGAAACCTGAATTTGGGCTCAAAGCGCGCCGCGAAGGCTACCTCTGAGCTCAAGCGCAAACGGGCTAGAAAGGATTAGCCGAGGTCGTTTTTCTTCCAAAACCCCCTTATGTTTCAAACTAGTGCTATTTATTACCTACTGTTCTGTATATACCTTTCGGGATCAAATCACGCACTATCCCTCCCGTGCCGAGTGGGGGTCCACTCTGTAGTCATCTGATACCCATCGGTCCTCCTCCCATCCGATCCAGCCCTAGATCAAGTCTGCCGGTTCGGAAAATTAAACCCTTACCCTACATACATGAGCCTGCAAGTATTGAAGTACCTGTTGTAATCAGACATAACTTGACATGTCGCGCACCACTCCCCAGAGGATAAGCGCGGCCACCCTACGCTCGTGGCTGAGCACTCCAGAGCCACCCTTCATCGTTGACGTTAGAGATGATGACAGAGTCGGCGGACATATCCGTGGCTCGCTTAATGTTCCCAGCTGTAGATTCATGTCCAGAATAGAGGAACTTCGAGATCGTACGGCTGAGAATCCGCGAGTTGTGTTCCACTGTCAGCTGTCCCAGCAACGTGGGCCTAATTGTGCCCGTGCCTACGCCGCTCAGTCTCCCTCAAGTCAGCAGGTCTACATTCTTGACCAGGGGTTTGCTGGCTGGGCATCAGATTACGGAACCGACCTTGATGTGACCGAGGCATTTGTACCAGAGTTGTACACGTAGCATCACTTAATTTCATTCTAGCAACGTACTTAATTTACTTTCCATGTCGTCTAGCCACGAACCTTTTGTCTTTTATAGGATTTCCTGCTATGGCTGACATCGGCATCGCTGTCATTCTCGTCGTCATCACGATCTGGAACAGAAGAGGTGTCTGATTTTTCTAGGAAAGTAGTTCCTTCAGACTCATCGGTCTCTTCAGAGATACCGTGAGAGAGAATAGAACGCTCGTCCTCTAACGGCGACCCCGGCTGAGATGCGCCGGGTGAGACTTGTCTTGAAGCAGGAGCAGATTTCCGAGAAACCCAGTCACGGACGTGGCCAAGAACAGAGTGACCATCGCCAGCAAAGCTGGACTGGAATTGCTCCAGGCGCCTTCTAGCGTTGTACTTGTTGGCCACGAATGCAAGAAGATCGGCATAAAGATCACGAGTCGTATTCTCAACGGATTGTTTCCATGATTCGCGGAACGTATTGACATGGCGCTTGAGATCGAGTTCGTTTTTCTTGATCCAAGACACATTAAGATCCTTGCGGCTAACACCCCGAGCAAAGTTCCGCATCAAGTAGAGGTCATAATCCTTGATGATTTTCGTTATTATATCGGACGTTGACACACCATCAGTTCTCTGTGTTGTCAAAAATTGCCCTCTCTCTTTAACAAACTTGTACACATCGTCCGCGCCCGCGCTCTGGTAGGGTATATCGTCATGTGCAACATAGTCAATCTGGTGCTTGTCGAGAAATTCCTGGTTAACCTGCCATGGCGCGTCTCGGATTATTTCATCCACCCACTTGCAATGAGACACAGTCTCATATCTCTGTTCATCTGTTAGGACAGTGAGACCTTTATACTTGTGTGTGAGTGTATCATTAGGAATGCCGACCATCATCCATACGTTGGGCAGTGACTTTTTAGCCTGCTCAAGCTGTTTCATGTGGCCAAGGTGGAATAAATCGAATACGCCATCGGCATAAATCCGGACAGGGCGATCCGTAGGTGGCAGCTTGAAGTGGTACCCTCGTGGTCGAAACTTTCGATACTCAGGAGGAAGCTCGGCGTCGAGCTCGGCCTCACGCTGTTCATCAGCCTTATCCTTGGCTTCCTTGTCTTTTCCAGTGATATCTAGTGCCTTGCTATTTGTTGCAATGCTTGGCGGGAGACCAGCACCAAATGGTCTCTCATTCCATAATTCCTCGCCTTGTACATTGTCAGCTATATCCTCATCGTATGGATCGAGCTGAATGAGAGACTTGAATAATTGTTGGGCCTTTTTGCTTGATCCGCCACTAGACCTCCGTCGTTTTGCTCGCTTTTGCGGCGGCGCTGCGCCGCGCTTTGTAGCCATATGTGGTTAGCGTGACGGAGGCGGGGGAGGCGTGTATGTGTCTGATTATGCATATAAACCTAATAAAGATGCCAAGCTGATGTCAGCTCTATTCATGTGGGGGTTGTAGGGATAAAAGGACATTTATATAGACCTAAAAAGATACAGTCTCAGCGAGGACCCTGTGTCTCAGCGTGAACATGTCATTGTTCATGCGCTCTTTCTTTCGCCTCATATGAGAATTATACCCTCGGAAACGCTGCAATGCCGCGAAGGACTAGAATCAGAATAGACTTGCAACCTGCAATTAAAAACAAGGCCCGAAAATATACCGCTATACATAGCAGCAGTTACTGTCAATTACTGGCAGTTCAATATATAGAGACTGGCATCTAGTGGATTGGTTTGACGGAGCAACTGCCGAACCCAGCCGCGCGGTGTGAACAAAGTGCCCACCTTAACGGCTTTCTGAACTACCGAGTTGCTTTGAGATCCACTGAGTCATCAAAGTGGGAGTTGCTTCGAGACTTCGCTAAAACTCGCGTGCCAATTGCTCTGTGCCTACGCCAATGAGCTTGAGACAGAAATTGAACGTCTGCCTTCGACAGCACACCAAAAATTAGAAACTGGTCGCGTTTTGCCGGGTATTCTTATTTTGACAAGTTCTCGTATCTCCTTGCAACTAAATATGTTTATTAAATGCTTAGAGCAGACTCGCCAGATGGGTCAGGGTTCTCCCAGTCGTATAAAGGTACGTCGCCAGAGTGTCAAAAAATAGATTCAAGAACTTTCCACAACAATGGCTGAAACCACTGCTGTGAGCTCATACTTGTTCCAGCGAATTCGTCAAACTGGCGTGGAACACATATTTGGAGTCCCTGGTGATTTCAACCTACAAATTCTTGACCATGTCGTTCCGTCAGGTCTGAAATGGGTAGGATGTTGCAATGAATTGAATGCGGCGTATGCTGCCGATGGTTATGCGCGTGCATCGAAAAAAATTGGCGTGGTAATTACGACTTACGGCGTAGGAGAGATGTCGGCAATCAATGGTGTAAGTGGTGCCAGCTCCGAAAATATTCCGGTTGTCCATATTATCGGTCAAACTCCAAGATTTGCTCAAGACGAGCATAGGCTGCTGCATCATTCAACCGCTCCTCATGGTCTGAAACCTAACAATCATGAGTTGTACATGAAGGCAAGTAAGCCGCTTTGCGTGGCATGGGAACAGCTCTGGGACCCGGCTTTGATCCCAGACCAAATTGATCGCGTTTTAGGGGAAGTCCTCAAGCAACGTGCGCCGGGTGTTATATATTTACCCATTGACTTATCTGATATTCAGGTTAGCCCTCTGAACTTGACTTTAAGCAAGCTGACTGGTGAACACGCTGTTCATCCTCGCACTGATGAGGTTGTAAACGCTGTCTTAACCGCTTTTTCTAAAGCAAAGAACCCGGTAATTGTTAATGATGACTTTGTCAAGCGCTTCAATGTAGAACGGGAAGCCACAGAGTTGCTCGAGCGCACAGGTTCATGGGGCTTTACTACTCTCATGGGCAAGTCCACTTTTGACGAGTCTCATCCCCAGTTCGTAGGAACTTACAATGGCAAAGAATCATTTGGGGGCGTTGCAGAAGCAGTAGAAGTTGATGCTGATCTAGTTATATGCCTTGGCCCGCATATTTCTGACTTCAATTCAGGATTCTACACCCGTGCTGTTCCTAACGAGAAGCGTATTCTTTTGCACCCATTTTATGCGTCTATATTTGGTGACCGTATTGCTGGCGTCAATTTTGTCCATGTTCTGGAACGGTTACTAGCTCAATTGCCGAAAGAGCCTAAAAAGCCCTCTGCGCCGAGACCCAAGGTTGAATTCCCTAAGCCCGAATTGAAGGGCAAGATCACTCAGAATATGTGGCCTGCACTTGTTAGCAAGGCTTTGACTCCAGGCTGCATGCTAGCTGCAGATACTGGAACTTACCAGTTGGCATCAGGTGGCACGGCTCTTCCCAAAGATGCTGATTATATGGTTCAGCTGTATTATGGCTCTATCGGTTGGGCGCTGCCCGCAACATTTGGTGCCGCTATAGGTAAGTCTGAGTTAAAAGGGAACCACCGTGTCGTTCTGGTAGAAGGTGATGGCTCTGCACAAATGACTATCCAGGAACTCAGTTCTATTGTACGCTTCAATCTTCCGGTTACTGTATTGTTAATGAACAATCACGGCTACACTATTGAGCGTGTAATTTGGGGAGAAAAGCAGCCTTACAACGATATAAATGAGAACTGGCGGTGGACCGAATTGTTCAGGGCTTTCGGTGCAGCGGAGGGCGCTACAGAAACATACAAGATCACAACCGCGGAAGAAGCCATAGAGCTGTTCACTTCGAGCGAGTTCCGTCATTCAACCAAGCCGCAACTAGTGGAAGTGATGTTGGAAAAATTCGATTACCCTAATGCCCTGGTCGACTACGTGAACCGCTCGCGTTCCAGTAACAAGAAATCGTTACAGGAATGGGAGCAGCGCACTGGATTCTCTTGATTGTGCTTTCTTTACTTTCACCTTAGGTGTTACTTGCTAGAAGTTAAATAAAGGAGTTATTTTCACTTTGATGTAAATGCTGGCCGTCAAGGCTCAGAGTCGCATATGGTCTCTGGTGTCAAAGTCCGGTGGAGCCTGTCGGACAAGAATTCGACCTGATGGGCCGAGTTCAGTTCCCGCACATGATGCTCGAAGATCACTGAAGTACAACTGCAATTCTTTTACCTGATCCGCAGCAATTCCACGTTCGTCGCGAGGTAACCATACGCACGGTCGAGGTGAGCGTACATCAGGATGTTCGAACAGTTGAGAGGCTACCCAATCTTGCTGCTCTCTAGAAAGTCCAGAAAAATCTGTGTCGATGTTATCAAATAATGCCATCCAATAATCGTTTGAAGTAGCACTTGTCATACTCGGTAGACCAACCATTTCTGGGTCCGGGGCCCGCAGTCCCTCCTCGCCAGCAGTATTAAGGGGTATGCGACTACTCATGTCATGATAACGGGAGTTCAAACGGTAATGCCCCACCATTGTGCTAACAATAAGAGTAGCACAAAGGAGGGCATAAAAGTGCTGCTGAGCCAGAAGTAGTGTTCCTAATAGAGACAATTCTTGACAGTAAAGGCCACTGAACAGCTGGAACAGAGCTGCAGGGTAGTATTGGCCATCAGCGATGCATCTTGGTATATAGCAATACAAAATGCGATATTTGAATGCTAAGAACAGAGCGCTTGAACCGATTACAGCGCCGAATAGGATCAAAGGGCTCACCAGGGCGTACGCCATGGCAATAGCACCCACGTTGGTTACCACCGGATAAAGTGAGCCCCAATTAAGTGCTGGTGCGCGACACATGGCTCGAAGACGCTGTCTTGGCGTTTTGGCAAACCAATGATCCCAAACTCGCCAGAACAAATGCGCGCTTTGCATCAATGAGTTTCCACTTGTCGTAAAGCTTGACGCGATCAAATATGACAAAAAAAAATTAGTAGCTTTTGGTAGACTACTAGCTAGAGAGATTGCTCCTTCGCTAGTGTTCAGAAGCATTCGTAACAGCAAACTAGGTAGACCGGTTGCGAGGGTCACGATGAGAAAAAGCTGGAAAAACATGAAGAGAAACATGTATTTTTGAACATCCATCTCAACCAGAGTACGCGTTGGGTATCCTTTGAGACCTGCTAAAGCTCGGAAGATGTACGGTACTTGGCTTGTGAGGTAGCTGAGGGCAAGGGGGCTCACAACACTTGACATGAGCCGGCTAAGCCGCGGCATCTGAACCATCCACTCTAGTGAAGGTGCAATTTGAGCCATGTATTCGACTTGGGTGATCATTCCTACAACAGCCACTGGAAAGGCCCAACCAAGGATAACGACGAAATCGATTACGTCTGCGGCTATTCGAATGCTGGTTTCGAGCCACGTTGGGGAGCTTAAATTTGCCCACATTACATCCGTAGCATAAACCCTCCCGAATGTCTGAGCACCAGGAGATGTACGTGGTCCACGCACCCCCAGTGAGCGTGTTGCCATAAAGCAGGCAATTGAGGAGTCAAACTGCACAAAGCACGAATTGACTTGTGGGAAAAGATCTCTCTGGCTCTGGAGCAGGTATACCTGTGAATTAATAGAGCTGAGCTGAGACTTCAAAGAGGTGAGGCGTGCGCCTTGTCGATTGTGCATTCCATCAAGATCCGATTCTTTCAGATAATGGCGCCACAAGTTGCCAACAATGGAGGCATCTTTATTTTCACGGTAAACCAGGTAAGGCTGATTACATTTCTGGATGAGCCAACACTCGTTTGTTTCTAGTTTGTCAAGCACTATGCGCTGATCTCTCACAAGTTTATGGAGACCTGTATAATCGCGATTGAACCATATGCGTCTTATCGACCCAGCGACACCGCTAAAGTGTTTGGCAATCGCTTCTGGCGTTTGATACTCAGGATAAACACCTTTGATAAGAAGCGTGCTAGAAGAATGCGGTGCCAGGTTTTTTGTGAGGTACTCGGCTCGAATGCGGTAAAAGGTTTCAAGCTCGTGGCGAAATGCCCATAGTGCTGTTATAGCACATATTGTGCACAGTGTAAGGTGAGCTAGATGGCGTTGTCTATTTTCCCATGAGATGTTTGATATAGAGAGACGTTCTAGCCCCGATCCTGTCGCAGATCCTGTAACGTGAAGAGGCAACAACACCGGAACCATCAACAGACCTAGAGCGCCACATAATGATATCACAAACAAAAGATATCTTAGGAAAAAATATGCATCCAACCCGACTGAAGCCTGAACCGCCTCTAATGGCGCTGCTAATGTTGACGGTATCCAGGAAAAGAGACCTGGCTCTGTAGAGGGTGCGCGCATATCTCGAGGGACTATGAAAGTTCGAGGTTCATATACAGCCCTGTACTTTTTTCGCAATACCGAAAAAATCATTATCTGGCCAAGGGCCAGCGCAATGGAGACACCGAGCGAGACGGCGAGTCCCCTGGCTGTCATCCCGCGGCTCTTGGTGGTGGAAGGGCTTTCGCCGCTGATCAGAAGCTCAATGATTTCCTCCTTCACCATGAGTCCATAGGAGTCCCTCGATGTGCTGATGCGTTATATCTTCTAGTGCACTCCTTTAGCCCTAGCCGCTAGCATGATATTCCCAGACACGGTTAAGGCCATGCTTGTATTACCATAAATCTCATATGGTTCTTCTTCTCGCCTTCGGTATATGGAAAATTGTTGCGGCACAAGCATATACAGCTTGTAATCCATTGCTGGGTCAGTGTGAGCCAGTACAAGCTCTAGGTGGTTTTCTCGCGACGGATTTTCGAGAAGGTCCAAGTGCAGCATTTCACCGCGGGGATACAGCAGGCTCCATCCATTATAGGGATGACGACGGAGTTCACTTAGAGATTGAAGTCAGCGGACATAATCCTGGGCTGGTTTCAACATCTTATATCATGTTCGGACGTGTAGAAGCAATTCTCAAAGCCGCGCCTGGAACAGGCATTATCAGTAGCGTAGTACTGCAAAGCGATGACCTAGATGAAATTGACCTGGAATGGGTCGGTAACGATTGTGATCACGTACAAACCAATTGGTTTTCTAAGGGCGATACGTCCTCATGGGATCGCGGTCAATTCCATGTCGTAGCCAGCCCCCAGACAGAGTTCCACAACTACACAATCGACTGGACAGCTGCTTGTATCCAGTGGTACGTAGATGGCATTCTTGTACGTACTTTAAGGTCCTCTGACACTAGATCAGCAGACTATTATCCACAGACTCCTATGATGGTCCGGGTTGGGGCATGGGCAGCTGGTGATCCGATCAAAAATCCGGCAGGAACTGTTGAATGGGCTGGAGGCACCGTTGATTGGAGATTGGCCCCATTCGTCATGATCGTCAGTGAATTGCACGTTACGGACTATTCAACAGGTACCCACTACAGATACGCGGACCAGTCAGGAAGCTGGAGATCGATTGAAGCACTTTACGGGCAAGTAAGCGCAGACTATAGGGCACCTAAGTCACCAGGATGGTTGGATAATGTTTTCTCTATTTTCAAATTCCGTCACAAAATTCGGCACTAAAGTACGTTTGCCTCCGACAAACTTCTATGCCGTGCAAGTCATGTGACGATAATCCTACCAATGAGCGCTCAGGTAAGCACCTGACTACAGATCAAATGGTAAGTTTGGCACCGACGTTCCGGTGAAGTCTCCGGCATAAACGAACAGAACTAACAACAGTCATTCTCGACTACTCTGTATAACGCTGTTTTCCGGCGCAACAGCGTCTTCGTGGGTGCTATTCTTGGCACTGCCTTCTTCTATGACATTGCTTTCAACACTGCTATTGACAAGTGGTGGGATAACCACAACCGCGGAAAGCTGTGGAAAGATATCAAGTCGAAGTATGTGAAGAACGGCGACGATGACGACGACGACGATGAATAAAGTGTGTCGCTCCTACTTACTCTTTTCTTTCTGAACAGGCAAGATGGACCAATACTCTTTGGCTGTACGTCTGCCGGCCCGTGTTTGAGGGCTAGCACCATGTTGTAAAGCCTGTGCAAACGCTCAAACTTTATGGAATCTGCACAAGAGCCTTCATGGATCGAGACTGCCGAGCTGGACCCAAATCTAAATTGCTGGAATTAAAAATCTCGATCGGCCGTTCTTATCCTATGCGGTTTATCGGCGGGTTAACCTAGCTACACCTTAGCTTTTTAGTTTGCTTCTGATACATACTTTTTCGCTTTCAAACCTCGCTGTACGTTTCTCGTTCTTAGACAAGGTATCCCTTGCCTGTGGCCGGACGCGAGATAGCGCGCTTTTGCTATTAATACGAAACAGAGGGGGAAATAATAAGAAAACCAGTGTATGGAGAGCAGGAGCGCGTCTTGTGCTCTTGTACAGCTTTGATATATTCATTGACCTCTGTGGAACATCCGCCGTTTGCGTAAGGGCCAGGCACATTATGACTTACTACATGGCTTAATTACTCAAACTGCACGCCTAACATAAATACCCTATCAATCTGTTGAAAATGCAATTCTGAGCCAGACTGTCGCCGAATTGTTAAAACTTGCCTTAAACTGTGTTGTTAAACATAGATCTGTAAATATAGGAACTAGTCTACCAGTATGAATATCTTGGTGAAGGACGTATACAGTACAACATTACACATGGGGTGTCACTAGTTATAGTGGAGGACAAATGATTGAAAGTCGGAAAGGTGCATTGTGGAGCCCATATGTGCGCAGAATATAGCCACTCCATCCACAACTCAGGAGTCACCTAATAGTTCTGCTTCAGAAGTCGATCATTGACACACACCACCTCCCAGTGCTGCGTTATATTTGTCACCTTTTCACATTTAGTCCGACTTCATGCCATAGATTTGAAAAAGACAACCATTATGAAAAGAAAACGAAACAATTCAAGACAAAGCAAATACAAGCCGGCGTTGAGAATTGCAGTTGACTTTTCGCAGCCAGTATTTATAGAGCTACTGCTTGGAACTGCACAGGCGGTTCTAGCAGGCTCTACGAATAATGGGCRTCTAGCCTGAACGGTCCTCTCAAGCATTGAGCTATGAAAGGCRCTGTTGAATTCTGTGGATTATTGGCCGATGGCAAATGTTYACAGGAAAAATYTGGGGGCATGCCACTGAAGTTAACCGGCTTYATAAGTTGTGAACTTCAGATGGTAACCTCCTCTCAAGCTGATGATGCGAATCTAAGATTCGCGGACTTCAGTTGGGAAATTTRAAAATGGCAATTGGATGTTGTYAGAGCTYAGCTGACTCCGGTCRTGMTGGGCACTGCAACTGAAAACAACTTGGAAAACTATGTCTTCTTCGGARGACTAGTCGCGTTTCCTTYTAGGARAAGCGGCGAACAAGATAGTTATCTGGTTGATCCTGCCAGTAATATATGCTTGCATCAAAGATTAAGCCATGCATGTCTAAGTATAAGCAATCTATACAGTGAAACTGCGAATGGCTCATTAAATCAGTTATCGTTTATTTGATAGTACCTTACTACATGGATAACCGTKGTAATTCTAGAGCTAATACATGCGTAAAATCCCGTTTGGGATGTATTTATTAGATAAAAAACCAATGCYTTCGGGCCTTTTGGTGATTCATGATAACTTGTCGAAGCGCATGGCCTCGTGCTGGCGCTGGTTCATTCAAATTTCTGCCCTATCAACTTTCGATGGTAGGATAGTGGCCTACCATGGTAGCAACGGGTAACGGGGAATTAGGGTTCGATTCCGGAGAGGGAGCCTGAGAAACGGCTACCACATCCAAGGAAGGCAGCAGGCGCGCAAATTACCCAATCCTGACAMAGGGAGGTAGTGACAATAAATAACGATACAGGGCCTATGGTCTTGTAATTGGAATGAGAACAATTTAAACCACTTATCGAGGAACAATTGGAGGGCAAGTCTGGTGCCAGCAGCCGCGGTAATTCCAGCTCCAATAGCGTATGTTAAAGTTGTTGCAGTTAAAAAGCTCGTAGTTGAACCTTGGGATTGTAGAAYTGGTCCTCCTCACGGAGCGTACTGRTTTCTACGATTCTTTTGCCTGGACGCCTTGCTGCTTTTAAYCGAGTGGTAAGGAGAGTCGGGCCATTTACTGTGAGAAAATTAGAGKGTTCAAAGCAGGCGTTTCGCTCGAATATGTTAGCATGGAATAATAGAATAGGACGTATGGTTCTATTTTGTTGGTTTCTAGGACCGTCGTAATGATTAATAGGAACGGTCGGGGGCATCAGTATTGAGTAGCTAGAGGTGAAATTCTTGGATTTACTCAAGACTAACTAGTGCGAAAGCATTTGCCAAGGACGTTTTCATTAATCAAGAACGAAAGTTAGGGGATCGAAGACGCTTAGATACCGTCGTAGTCTTAACCGTAAACTATGCCGACTTGGGATCGGACAGGTCATTATTTTTTGCTTGTTCGGCACCACGYGAGAAATCAAAGTTTTTAGGTTCTGGGGGGAGTATGGTCGCAAGGCTGAAACTTAAAGGAATTGACGGAAGGGCACCACCAGGAGTGGRGCCTGCGGCTCAATTTGACTCAACACGGGGAAACTCACCAGGTCCAGACACAATAAGGATTGACAGATTGAGAGCTCTTTCTTGATTTTGTGGGTGGTGGTGCATGGCCGTTCTTAGTTGGTGGAGTGATTTGTCTGCTTAATTGCGATAACGAACGAGACCTTGACCTACTAAATAGCTAGGCTAACATTTTGTTGGTTYTTTCTAGCTTCTTAGAGGGACT